>BDMV01000005.1:37947792-38079347 GCA_008326285.1 Oryza officinalis
TATTTGCGAAAGTTTGCTCTTCGGTTGAGTCTTGTCGTGTGCCAAGGTCTCGTGTTTCCCCTCTCAGTTCAATCCCGGAGAAAACCGCGAAATCGGATTTCGAATCCGAGCCCTCAAACTCCTCCTTTCAATCTCTCAGGAAAAGTCTAAGTTTCCTCCCTCTGTCCTCGGGCCGGTTTCTTTCTCGGCCTGCCCTTTTTCTTCCCAGGGCCGTCTCCCGGCCCAGCTCTCTCCCGCGGCCTGCCTCGGCTCCCCCCCCTCTTGCTGGGCCCGCGTGCCGCCTCGGCCCGGTCCGCTCTGGCCCGCGCCCCCCCGGCCACGTGCGCCGCACATGCCAGGAGAGCCGCGTCGCCCGAGCCGCGCCGTTCTTCTCTCTCCCTCTTCTCCTCCAACGGCTCCGCCGTGCCATTCCGTCCTGCCGCCGCTCCCGGCCCCGCCTGGCGCGTGCCGCCAAGGGCCGAGCGGCGCCGCCCTCGCCCCGCGCCGCGTCCTTGCCCAAAGCGGGCATGGGGACAGTACCCTTTCCCCTTTCCCCTTTTTCTTTTCCCTTCGGTCGCCGACCGCCGCCGACGTCATCCGCCTGCCGCGCTTGGCCGCTAGCGCGGGGAGCGCGCAGCGCGGTCCCTCGCCGCGCTCAAACCGCCTCTCCGCTCCGCACCACCTCTCCCCCCGGCCGAACCGACCTAGCGCCCCCCTATAAAATTTCCCCTCCTCGCTCCTGGCCGCCATCACCGCCTCCCCGAGCTCGCCCCCTTCCCGTTGCCGCCGCCGCCGAGCTCCACCTCTCTTGCTGCCCGCCGCCGCGAGAAGAGGAACCCGGCGCCCTCTTCTTCCCCGGCCGGACCGCGCGCACCACTGCCCCGCGCCGTCAACCCGTCCCCGGCGAACCCCTCTCGCGGTAACTCTCCGTTCCGCCATCTCCCTCTTCTTCTCCCCTTCTTTAGGTGCTAGGTAGCACCACCGCTTGCGTGTTCGAGCCCTAGACGCCGCCCCCGCACCGCCGTCGCTCGTCCTCGCCCGCTGCACCCCGCCGCCGCTCGGGCCGAGCCCCGCGTCGTCGCCAGCCGCCATCGGCCTACCTCCGGCGAATCCGAGCCAGGCAGCTCGATTCCTCTCTCTCCCCTCTTGGCTCCGGCGCCACTCCCCTTCGCCGGCCATCGCACCGCGTTAGCCCGAAACCCCTCCGCCATCGCCGCCGTCGCTCGGCGCCTTTCTCCCCTCTTTCGCCCGGGCGGCCTACGTGGCCGCCCACGCAGGGCGCCACGCGAGCGCCAGCCGGCGCACTCCCTCCTTCCCCTCCGTGCGCTCTGTCCGCGTAGACCGCGCCGCGACGGGCAGGCCGCCGCCCTAGCGCGCGCGACGGGGCACGGCCACCGAATCGGCCGTCCGCCGTAGGTCGCGGCCTGCCCTGGCCCTCGGCCTCGCTCCCCCTTGGCCCAACGGCCTCCCCTTCGCGTATCGGCCGGGGCCGCGTCGCCAGGCCGGCCATCTGGGCCTCCTTGGCCGACTGGCCCAGTCGGCCCCCTCGGCCACTCGGCCTTTTTCGCTACATGGGCCGCGCCCTCAAGCCGCCGCCCACTCGGCCTCCCGCCATCGGTGTAACATCCTGAAATTTTCGACTTTGGAATACGGAATTAAAAATTCAGAATAACCAAAAATCTTTTTCAAAATACATTCATGTCTGAACTAACTCAATTCGATCTGTCGTTTTTCGTTTACACGTGGGCTAATAGACGAACGTCTGAGGATACGTCGGTATTTGATTTCAATTATTATTTATTCAAGGAGCTATGATTTGCATATGCCAATTATTTTTGAAAAACAAAAAACCCTCGGGCATATTTACTTTATAAATAAAGCTATATACCTAAATGTATCACCATTTTGGATAAAACCCATTAAGGGATAGTTTATTAAAATTTTCTCTGTTCGAATCCTTTTTCCTCATAAATCATTTTATTCAAAATTCCCTAATTTAGTCCCTTCCTCGGAATCCTAGGACTACCGATGAATTCGTATATCGAACGTTGATTCGGTAACGCGGTCCATCCATCCGATTAAATTCGGGGAAATCTCTAAGTCTGATCCTTGCCCATCTAAATGCCAGATTAAATCCAAGAGCTCACTTAACAGTCCAATTGTAATTCAAACTCAAAATTAAATGTCCATTTATACAGTCCCTTTACAATTTTGGAATTTAATCTCATTCAAATTCCATAAATCCAAATTCCTACAAAATTACAAAACATCCTATTCCTTTGGACTCTTTCCTGTTCGGCCCAACTCTTTTCTCCCTCCCTCTCCTTTAGGCCAGCCCATCTTCCTCTAGGCCAGCCTAGTACTCTTCCCTTCCCCTGGCCCAAGGCCTGCCCAGCAAAACAAGTCTGTTTGTTGTCCCTCTTCCTCAGCCAGCTCGCACGCCAGGTGTTCGACGGAATGTCTGCAAGCACCGAGCCCCACGGCTCCCCCCCTGCACCGAGCTTCCAGTCCACCGAGGCTTTCCCCCAAAACACCGGCAACACAGTGAGCAAAGTCCACACCGAACGCGTACGCCGCGTCCACGCCGTCCTGCAGCAGTCCCATCCTCGCTCTGCGATGACTCCCTGTCGACGACGACCGCCCCACAGGACCGTCGGCCCCACTCGGCCGAGCAAGCTTGTCGCGTCCGCCGGCTGCGACGGCTATAAAAACCGCCCTATTTCGCTCACTGTCGCCATCACACCGACGAACGCGAGTCGCCCCGGCCGGCACTACCCCGGCTGAGGTTGCCGCACCGCTGCACCAACTCGCGCCAAGCAGCGTGCCCGGCCAACGCTGTGGCCAGCCCGCGCGCCGGTGCCGCGTCTCCTGCCACGGCCGCCCACTGCCGCCCGACGCCCGCGAGCCGTAACCTTCACCGCCCTCGGCCTTCTCCATGCCGCCACCCCACGCGCCTGGCCAGCCGGCCCGGCCTCACCCCGCCAGCGCCGCGCCCGGCCGACGCCATGGCGTCATCACGCCCGGCGCCTGCCGAGCCTCCGCGCGCCGTCACGCCCGGCCGCCTCCCCAGCCGCCGCCCCTGTCGACGCCGCCGCTCCCAGCCGGCCAAACGCCGCGCCAGCCGCACCCATCGTCCTCGCCGCGTCGCGCGCAGCCGCGGCCGCTGCCCGAGCCGGAGCCAGCGCCCCGCTGCCGGCCGCGCCACCGGCCTTCTCCAGCCCGGCCCCGCCCCGGCCTCCCAGCCGCGCCCGCGCCGCGCGCTGCCGGCCTTGCCGTGCCGCGCGCCAAGCCGCTCCAGCCGCCGCGCCCGCACCGCCGCACCGCCGCCGCCCCGCCTTCCCACGGCCGGCGCTCCACTTCTCCTCCCACTCGGCTCCTCTCTCCCGGAAGAACACAGAAAAAAAGCAAGGGCCGGGAGACGGCCCTGGGAAGAAAAAGGGCAGGCCGAGAAAGAAACCGGCCCGAGGACAGAGGGAGGAAACTTAGACTTTTCCTGAGAGATTGAAAGGAGGAGTTTGAGGGCTCGGATTCGAAATCCGATTTCGCGGTTTTCTCCGGGATTGAACTGAGAGGGGAAACACGAGACCTTGGCACACGACAAGACTCAACCGAAGAGCAAACTTTCACAAATAGGGTTTTTTAGCAAATTAGTTTTCCCGCTAACGCCGCGACAAAACGGGCGTTACACCTCTCAAGCACTGGAGACTAGAGCTATGGACCCTACCCTTGATAGAGCAGGACTGAGCAAAACCAAGACTCCACCAAATGAAGAGGAAGACTCTATGGACATTGATGACATGCTCATGGAATATGCTTCCAACGATATTTTTGGAGACCTCAAATAGGCTCCATAGCTTTAATTTAAATTTGCAGAAGTAATCATTGTAATAAAGACATGATGTTGCCACACCATTTATCAGTTGTAATAACACACCTGCTATCTTAATATATTCTATGTGTTTTTCTATATTTTGCCTTTATTCTTATGAATTTAAATTCTGCATTATATAGATTGTTATGGGAGTCAATCCAATGGAAAAAGAGATGTGCCTAGTGGACAGTTGTACCACTAACACTATACTTAGGGAAGTCAAAATTTTCCAAACTCTTACAAAGAGAGAAGGATAAGTTTTGACCATTGCGGGATGTGAAGCTATGATTGTTGGTTCTGGTAGAGCCACTATCATACTTCCAATGGGTACACAAATAAATATTGAGGAAGCATTATTGTTTCCCGATTCAACACGTACCCTACTAAGTTATAGAGATATCCGAAAAAATGAGATTCATGTGGAAACATATGAAGAAAACAATGAAGAGTTCCTCCTCTTGACCAAAGATACTGGATATGACAAACAAACACTTGAAAAGGTGTCTTCTCTCCCGTCTGGATTGTACTACACATATATCAAACCCGTACCTTATGTTGCATACAAAGTGATTTTTCAGAATGTGGATGCATTCAAAACTTGGCATGAACGCCTTGGCCATCCCGGCATCGGGATGGTGAGAAAAATCATGAGCAATTCAAGTGGACATGGTATGAGCGATAGAAAATTCCTGGAATCCTCAGATTTTGTGTGCACCTCATGTGCAACTAGAAAATTAATTTTGAGACCCTCACATCTTAAAATAAAAGTTGAACCACTAAAGCTTCTTGAACGCATTCAAGGTGACATTGGTGGCCCTGTTCAACCATTGTCTGGACCATTCAGGTATTTCATGGTTCTAATAGACGCATCCACAAGATGGTCTCATGTGTGTCTATTATCGACACGGAACCATGCCTTTGCAAAATTGATTGCACAAGTCATCAGACTTAGAGCAAATCAACCTGAACACCAGATAAAATCAATCAGATTGGACAACGCTGCAGAATTTTCTTCCAAAACCTTCAATGACTATTGCATGGCTTTAAGAATTGAAGTTCAACATTCTGTACCATATGTTCACACACAGAATGGTTTAGCTGAATCTCTTATCAAGAGAATAAAGCTTATTGCCAGACCACTATTGCAAAATTGTAACCTACCAACCTCTTGTTGGGGTCACGCAGTCTTATATGTTGGTAACTTAATACAATTACGTCCAACTGCATACCATACAGTTTCCCCGCTGCAATTAGTTCGTGGTGATCCTCCTTATATTTCCCATCTGCGGAAATTCGGCTGCGCTGTATACGTACCGATCTCACCACCAAAGCGTACGTCCATGGGCCCTCACAGGAAAATGGGGATCTACGTGGGGTATCTATCTCCGTCGATCATTAAATACCTGGAACCCCTTACAGGGGATTTGCTCACAGCCCGGTACGCTGATTGTATCTTCAATGAAGAACATTTCCCGGCATTAGGGGCAGAATTCAAGTATCACACTGAATGCCCATAAATAAATTGTGATGCCTTTGACACCCTAAAGGAGGATCCTCGTACCACAGAATCTGAACTTCAAGTTCAAAGAATCATTGATTTGTAGGTTGCTACAAACAATTTGCCAGACTCATTTACTGTGAGTAAAAGTGTCACAAAATCATACATTCCCGCAAGGAATGTGCCAGAAAGAATAGAGGTACCAAACAAAACTATTCAACTCCCTTCCTCAAAAGAGAGTGGGAGAAGTACGACAAATCCTCGCAAGCGCACGAGGAAATAGAGGAAAGAATCCCCTGACACAGTAAATGAATCTCAACCTCAAGTTGAGAAACACCAAGTGGATTTATCCAATCCACTTCCCACATTAACAGTGCACTCAATTTCTGATGATGGGACATTGGGACACCCCGAAGCGGTCATATTGGGAAATATTGAGCCGACAACTGGGGTATATGAAATTTCCATAAACTATGTTGAGTCTGGAGAATTTGATCGTAAGACTACAATTGTCGACATATACTTTGCCTCATCAGTTGCAGATACCATCCAAAATGATCCAAAATCCATGGTAGAGTGCAAAAGGCGCTCGGACTGGAACAAATGAAAGGAAGCAATTGAATCAGAATTAGCCTCCCTCAATAAAAGAGAGGTATTCTCATCAGTAATACCTACACCTCCAAAAACCTTCCCTGTAGGTTTCAAATGGGTTTTCATCCGGAAGCGGAATGAGAACAATGAGGTGGTGAGATATAAGGCGAGGCTTGTAGCACAAGGGTTCACGCAGAGACCCGACATTGATTGCAATGAAACATATTCTCCAGTCATGAGTGGAATTTCGTTCCGATACTTGATATCACTGGCAACTCAAAAGCGTCTATCTATGCAGTTTATGGATATCGTGACAGCATATTTATATGGGTCACTAGATTCGGACATATATATATGAGGGTCCCCGATGGGATCCCTATACCGAATGATAGCACAAATCGCAATATGTATTGTGTAAAGCTCGAAAGATCACTCTATGGTATTAAACAGTCAGGTAGAATGTGGTACAACCGACTAAGAGAGTACCTTCTGTAGAAGGGTTATTCAAATAATGATGATTGCCCATGCATCTTTATCAGAAGATCCTCCATAGGATTTTGCATCATATCAGTATATGTGGATGATTTGAATATCATTGGTAACATACAAGATATTGATGAAGCCCGGAACCATCTTAAGACGGAGTTTGAGATGAAGGATTTGAGTAAAACCAGATTTTGCTTAGGTTTGCAAATCGAGCACCTTCACTCGGGAATTTTAGTGCATCAATCTGTCTATGTTCAAAAATTATTGGAGAAATTCAATATGGACAAAGCATACCCAAATAAAACCCCCATGGTTGTTCGATCTCTCGATAAAGAAAAGGACATTTTTCGACCATGGGAGGAGGGAGAAGAGATATTAGGACAAGAATATCCCTATCTCAGTCTCATCGGAGCACTCATGTACCTTGCAAATAGTACCAGGCCTAACATTGCTTTGCAGTAAATCTATTAGTAAAACATAGTGCTGCCCCAACTAAGCGTCATTGGACCGGAGGAAAATAAATCCTTAGGTACCTGAATGGTACTAAGGATCTTAGCTTATTCTTTCAAAGAACTAATGATCCTAGCTTGGTTGGAAACACTGATACTAGCTATATGTCTAATCCCCACAATGCCAGATCACAGACAGGTTTTATATTCCTTCATGGAGGATCTGCCATATCATGGAAGTCATCTAAACAAATATTAGTTGCTACCTCCACAAATCATTCTGAAATCATCGCACTATTTGAGGCATCACGTGAATGCGTGTGGCTCCGCAGAATGATAAACCACATTGAACAATCTTGTGGTATTGGTTCCTCAGAATCACCTACCATTATCTATGAGGATAATGCTGTTTGTATTACGCAGATGCAAACAGGTTACATCAAGAGCAATGTCACCAAACATATTGCTCCTAAGTTGTTTTATCCCCATGAGCTTCAGCAAAGTGGAGAAATAAATATCTTACAGACAAAGTCTTGTGACAATCTGGCATATCTCTTTACCAAGTCCCTACCTGCTTTCTCATTCAAGAAATGTGTTGAGGGAATTGGTATGAGACGGCTCAGAGACTTGCAAGTTTCAGGGGGAGACTCTCTGAATGATGGACCTTGTTAAACGCTTCACATTATACTCTTTTCTTTTATGAGTTTTTACTAGTAGGTTTTCTTCACACAAAGTTTTTAATGAGACAATATCTGATGCAAACATATGTCTTATTTCATGTTTTTTCCACAAGGGTTTTTTTAGAGATAAAACAAGACATCGATTACTCCTTAAACCTTGTAGGTTCATGTTAGAGCAATCACCAGTCAAATTATTCTCATTTTTTTTCCACAGGGTTTTTTTAAAGAAATTAAAAAAACAAATTGATTTCAAGATGGAGTCGATCAAAAGGGAGAACAAAAGCCATTACTTGGCTATTATTTGACCTCATCAATGACAGCAATCAAGAGAATGAAATGACTTGTAACAGCTATATAAATCATCCTTATTGCTCCTTATTGCAATATTGATGTTGTTTAGAATCCTAGGCATGTAATACATTAAATCTCCCTATATAATGGGACATTTGAGATTAATGAAAAATGAGTAAATTCACTGTTTTCACCGTTTATTCTAACATGAGTAACAAGGTGAGTTGAGTGCCTTGTGAACTTCATAGATCATAGAAGCAAGTAGTTCAGTATCATGGTTTCTTTTTTTTTATTGTATTAAAACCATTGAACAGAAATAACAAGGTCTGTTTGGTTTATGTTTATCGGCTTTCCTTCTTGCAGTCTTGGAGATCCCTCAACACGAATTCCACTTGCATCCCATTCTCAAAAGCATCGTATATTCGTATTGTTGGACCACTGGGACAACGGTCTTTCTCTTCTCATCGCTGATTTCCAGCAGACAGAGGAAGGGGACGGTCAGGGTCTATAGTTTTTGAGTGCTAATTCTATTACTATCCCAATGAGGCAATGAGCTAGTAGCAGCTAGCTTTATTGACACCAACAAAACGAGAGGAGAAAGAAAGACATTAGCCTCTGAACATTAGTAACATGCATTTAATATTGTCACATGTATATAACCGAAGCATAATGAAAGTACAGTTTATATATGTTTCATAGCCTAGTAAATTCCTCTCTCTGTTTTAAGGAACTACTAATGAAGATTACTGGAAGATTGAAAAATACATCCGTATTTGTTGTATTGCCAGTCGCCACTGCCCAAAAATGGGTGTTAATTGTGGCTTTAGCAGGCTTCAATTTGATTCAGGTGTGTGGGGCATTAGTTTGTGTTGTAATTTGCTCTCCACTGGTGAAAGAAAGCTTGTTCTGGCTTCAAAGTAATCTATTCTATGACTATAATCTAATTTATTGATACAACCATCAGTTAGATAAACAATTAAATATGATCGATGAGCACCATTAACCTTTTCAATTCTTTGAAACAACGGAATACTTTTGATACCTCATAGCTCGTCTTGAACACGAAGCCTGCATTCCTTTTCAGATTTCATGCATTTCTTTCATTCGTCACTTGTGCAACCATATCCTTTTCTCTCTCTTTTTTTTTCAGAAAACAGATCAACTAGTGATCCGGCTTTTGTAAGAAAGCCCACAGCAGAACCAGGTTCAGGTACAACATAAAAGGCAGCATGCAACCATATCCTAGCTAGGTTTTTCACATGCTATATATATAATCGAAGCAGATCTCAGTTTCACTCGCAATCTTTTTTCCACTTGTCTGAACATTAGTAACACACACTGCCACATATATATAACCGAAGTACAATGAAAGTACAGTTTATATTTCACAACCTAGAGTGATTTATTTTCTATGTTCTAAGGCACTAACGAGAAATATTACTGGAAGGTGGAAAAATATCGTCCTCTTCGCTAGCATATTGTTACTGCCCAAAAATGTATGTTCTAGCTTTCACATCTTCAATTTGTTACTTGATTCAGGTGAACAGCATCAGTTCGTGTTGTAGCGTGATATCCACACGTGAAAGAAAGCTTGTTCTGGCCTCGAAATAATATGTTCTATTTTATTAATACAATCACCAATTGGGTGATGAAATAGTCGATGGGCAATACTAACTTCCTGAAGTTCCTTGAAAGAATGGGATACTCTGGAGACCTCATAGCTCATCCTGAATATGAAACCAACAGATTAAACATGTTACGGAACTGTTTCTCCTGTATCTTTGGCAGTTCTAGAGATACTAGCAACTGAAGATGGTTTGTAACTTACATGGTAGTCGTACCTACGATGATGACCCTGCAAATGTAGAGAAACAAATAAGATGTCAGTCGTGATGGCCATCAACCGGTGTCATATTACTGATACTAGCCTATGCATCAACATTAGCATAGTACATGTATATGACAGTTAGTGGTTAGCACCACACTACCTCTACATGTCTTCACAGTGATGATGTCTAGAATTCTTACATGTTTTGCTGACAGAATGTCTATTACTTTTTTTTCTTGCGAGGTACATCATATCTTTTACCTAATCTTCTTTGTAAATTTTAATACAGTTATCGATTTTCCTGTTATGTCCTAAGGCAAGCAGATACAAGCTAAAATTTTTGATAGATTATTATGGTCGGTGTTTGATATATTAGAGGCAACCCCTTTATGAAAGGAGTAAAAAGGCCAACTAAATTGTAAGAAGGAAGAAAGTATTCCACATGATAGCAGAGAGAAGAAATGTACTCTATATCTATCCCTGTAACGGTCCCTGCCACGGTGCCGATCCCTTTCTCTTCTTCGTTTCTCTCCTTCCTCTCGTGCACGCCGAGCCTCCTGTGGAAAAGAAGCACCTGTTAGCTTCCCTATGAACTGGAATTGCTGAGCCACAAGTCCTACCTCTTCAGAATAATGAACAGACAGAAGAGTAGCTAGTCAATTAAAAGCAATCAAGCTTCCACAAACCTCGTCTTCTCTAGCCTTCCTCCGCTTTTCAGCCTCCTCGAAGGCCTCCTTTTCAGCCTACAGCATAGAAAAAGATTGAGATGAGGGTTTCCATGACAAGAAATTAATGGCATGGATAAATTTACAAATATGGTGTTCTGTGTTGTCTACCTCTTTATTTGCAGCCCTAACTTCATCAACAACATTTCTTGCATATTCCGGGTCGTCACAAATCAAAATGTTGTCAAAAACTGAACCAGCTTTCACCTGCATACCATAGTATGCCATTCACGTAAAGGACTGTGCCGTTCAACATGGTCTAGCAGAAGCATTCCAACAGAACAAACATCTTTAGCCAAGAACTATAATAATACCTGCCAAACTTCTATTCCCACATACTGCAAAGGTTTCAGCACGTATAGGTCTGGGTCATCCTCAAATTCTGCGAAAGATGCATATACATCACTTAATGTTCACTTCAAAGTTGGAACGTGGTGAGGTCCAGCTCTAAGTCAGTTATGCGGTGATAAATGAAAATTAGTGTTACCAGATATAGATTAAACTTCCATGCTATATGTGTTAGACAAGGTACATAGGAATATGGAAAACGCTAACATAGTACTGACAAGAAAATACCATAATTTCTCACCTGGATTATCAATCCATGGGATCTTCCATTTTCCCTTGTAATTAGGGTTCTTAATTTTCTGCATACACAAGCATGTGAAAAAAAAGGCTACGAAAGGTGGCAATGAGGAGTTAATCAGTCAATAAAACAAACCTTGCGTTTCCATGGTCCCTTGTATTCTGGATTGGGTATCATCCTAGGCTTCCATATACCATCATCATCTTCATCCCATGACTCAGGCTGATTTAGAATAAAAAAAGAAAACATGTGTCATCCTGTGTTATATTTATTAACTTAGCAAACACATCATAGAGCCATTGAAGTCACTAATAGCAGATAGGAAATGCAAATATGTCACAGGATGTTTCTAATGAAACAAGTTTGAACAGTAAATGGAATCTTGTCTGCACCTCAGTTCTTTTCATAATATAAAGAACATATGACGCCATATCCATAATAAACTGATATGTCAATTAAATGCTTAAATATTAGGAGCTGGATTTATGTCATAATTCTTAAGTACAAACCTTTTTGTCCTTTGGATCAGGAATCTCTTTAGGAATAGAGTCATAGCCCTGGAAAATGAAGGTAAAGGATTACTTAATGTTCTTGATTTATATTATCAATGTACAGCAAGAAATATGAAATTGCAAACCTCTGGTTTAACTTGATCAGGATCTTCAATAAATTCCCTGTCATCCCAATCTTTTGGCTGCAAGAAAGACAAATATAAGAGAATATTTTGTTGAGATTCCTCACGCTAACATATCTTTGAATCATGCATGACAAATCCCAAACCTTTTTTGCATTAGCTTCTTTGATCTTGCGAGGAGGGAGGATGTCCCAATCAGTGTACATGCTCCCAAATTCTCTCTCCCGGTTATCAACAAGTAGGCTATAAGAGGCATCTGGCCTAAGAATAAATGTGTAAAAATGTGTCAACTTGTCAGTTTCACATTTCAGATCTTTCTTTATAGGGTAGTTTTGCCCTTGGTAAGACAGTATCAGATGGAGTTTCTTTGTCTGATCACCACATATATCAGGCCCAAACATGAAGCTGCAAGAGTACACATCATGAAGTTAGCAGATGCAACTCAGAAGAGGATTAGACAGAACGAAAACACAATAATAGTTCAGTGAGGAACACAATAAGACAATGAGAACTGGATCATCATCTAAAAACATGAGGACCGGAAAGTAATTGGTACATTCTATATCCACCAACCAATATTTGGCCAGTTAGTACTTAATACTAGTAAGGTAATAATAACCATTTTTACTGTAAGGATGGGGTTTTTGTGGTAAACCAAACCAGCTTAGCTGTTAAGGCTTAACATTCTGCTTTATTCACTATTCAACAAATTGCATATTTGCATTCAATCTTTTTATCTTTTGGACATATAAAATCTTTTATATGGCCCTTGGTAGAACTTTTAGAGTCAATGTGCAGACCAAATTCAGAAATAACACCATTAGCTTTTCGCAGACCAAAAACAGGGAATCAAATTTACCTATAAGGAGTATCACCACCAAATTTCTTCTGATTGACATAGCCAGACATAAGCTTGATATAAGCACCACCACATTCAATGTCCTGCTCAATCTTTATTGAATACTGAACCACCAATGTCCTGTTCTTGTTACTGAATTCTGGGAACTTGGCCGATATAGCAAAATGCTTAGCATCCGTGGTTGTTTGTATACCTAACATGGTTGCAACACAGGTTACCACATGACGCATGAGACAAACATAGCTTAATTCATAGCACAAATAAGGCTCTAATCGTATGGCTTGAAAGTTGAAACATGTGGACTGAATTTTGAAGTGCTAATTTGATAAATGAGGTGTGCTAATTGTAATGAAAATAATACCAAATCAGACCCTCACCTCTATCGTCAGGATCTCCAGAATAGCTCCCTGCTGTATGTTTGAACGTCCCTGCTTTCCCTTCGCTCTTTTTCCAGTCAGATTTCACCCATCGGTTCCCCCAATCATCTAAACGCGAAAAATAATGCACTGTTGGTTAGTTCAAACTCTCTGAAAGTTCAACAATCAACACAGTTTCCTCTGACCAAAGGGCACAAACAGAGAAATCTTTTGAGTTTATCAATTGAAGCGAGAAAGAACGGCTTCTTGGGAGATGCCACAATTCCATGGTCAACATGGAAAGCAGCAATGAGTAGTTCAGCACCGAAACAGTAGCAGCAAGAAAGTTTTTTTTTTAGATAATGGAGCAGCAAGAAAGTATCAACATGGAAGCAGAATTACATTTACGGATGGGATGCTTCCCATCAAATTATTCAACTCGATTTGAAAGAAACAGCGGTACAGTAGTCCCGTAGTGATAATCAATTGGGCGCTCCAGTTCAACACAGCTAAAAACAGAAAACGAAATCAAGGATCTTGTACAGGAACATCACCATCGAACCGCTCCTCGAAGATGACTTCGCCGGAGGCGACGAGGAGAAGCGACGCCAGCACCACGGCGCCGTGCAGGAGACCGACCCCGCCGCGGCGGAGGCGACCCATCGCCGTCGCCGTGTCCGCCGCTCGCCGTCGCCGGAGAGAGGTGGTAGCTCCGCACTCCGCAGTACGCTTCACTGCTGCTTTCCCAGTGAGAAGCTGGAATATTTGTAGACCAACTGACGCCCGAAATAACCTCAAGAATCAAAACTATTTACAGCCATGCCACTCACCGTTTTTCAAGCTTCTCATGGAGAATGGCATTGTTGTAATTTTAAATAAGAAGAAGGCCATTTTGCGGAATTCGGGTGGTGGGAAAATGGAAGGAAGGAAAGGTCGGTCTTCCGTGGTGGACCGGCCAGATGGACGGCGACGTCGCACGAAGACGTGGACTTGGAGAAGTCCACGGTGGACCATGACTTTCCAGACCCACAGCTGACAGCTTGGCCCCACAGGACTGTGGGCCACGACGACCGCGTCAAACAACCCACTAATGAACAATAATGAACAAGGTGCGAGTTCTAAAAAAAACAAGGTGTGACAAATACATTATCCACCTGTAGTGAGCCAATCACAGCTCGCCATAGCTCCCTCGTAGCCACTGGCAGGACGCCACGTCACCGTGTCAACGTGTCCTGCCAACGTGGCATCCTCCTTGCCACTATTATACGAGTAGTACGTGTCAGCTAAGAGTTAGACACAAACAGTCAAACAGAACAACACACTACTAGTACTATACGAGTAGTAAGTGTCGGTAGCATACTATGAACTATATATTTTTTTTAGAACTTATTATTCCCCATCCCAATATATAAAGATTCAATCCAATCAAAATTCTTTATATTTTTTGAGAGATTTTTTGAGAGAGGGAGTATGAACTATACTAGTTGTAAGTCACAGTAACATACTACCTCTATCCCAGTTTAGTAGTAGTTCTAGGAAAGGTATGTTGTAAAAATGACTAATGTGCCCCTACGTTAATCATTTCAATGCTTAAAAATTGTCACAAAATTAGTACTGCGCATGTCATTTTGACATGTCTGCAACAGAAGTATTTAAAACATCGGAAAGAAAATTAATGGGAGTGCTCCTGCTAGTGGCTATCCTGCTAGTTGGCCCAAGCCTAAACGACCTCCTTCCTGGGACAATGACCATACCCCTAAACGACAACTAAACTGGGCTATGAACTATCCACATATCACAGATGGAAGGAAGCAACTAGAACTGAGCAACAATCAGCCCTGTTCCAGTATTTCATGAGAAGCAAAGTCATGGGACGATAAGATTCCATTTGAACTTAAGATGGAGGTGCATCAGTCAATGTATTGCTACACTTCCACACAACATTTCCTTCCAACCCATGGAACCATTTAAACAAGAGAAACCCAGAAGTTATCTACATAAGCTATAAAATGAAGATAGATAAAGATTTCTTTGATGGTGGAGGAACCATTTCCTTTGTTGTCTCAAATGCTTAAACCTCCTGAACGTTCAAGCCTGCCAAAACAGTTATCACAAGCATATTTCAGTTCACTATAAGAAAAGTTCCAGTGATACGGCAGAACTAAATGTAGTAATGCACTTAAGGAAAAGACACAAACAATACTTCAGCTCACAGTTCTGATTATCTACTTGAGGGCCTAGACACCTAGTTCAAATGAAGTCCAAAAAAGCATGTTACGTTCGGGTTTCTGTTTGAAACAGCATATCTCATAGGGACGAAAAGTACATAGTGCAATCTGGATTTTGTAAGTGTTACAAGAAAACAAAGTGCAATGCACTACAACACTGAAACAGGTTCATAACACATAAAATCAGGGTGCTCTATTCAGAACAGTTTTTTCTTCTACAATATTTGTTAGGAATGGTAAGAGGTAACGATGCCATGGTGAAGTGTCTAGGTAAACATCTTCACTGAATTTGTAGTAGACTTACATCTCATTCTATCCAGATTTAAAACATACAGTGGAGACATTTAGAAAGAAAAGAAATTCCAGATCAGTCTGGGCTTGAATCCTCTGCATACCTGGGGGGAGAGACTGCTTCAGCTTGTTGGCCTTGTCAGTGTCATGTACACACAGCGTGTAGAGGTACTTGGAGCAGCGCACCTTGAACTTGACGGCATCCTTGCTCCTCTTGATCCTCACGGAGAGGGCATCCTTCCTCCTCGCCGTGAGAAGGAAGTCCTTGATCTCATGGATTTGCTTCGGCTATATGAAAATAAAAGGAATAAGGGCCAAACTTACAGCTAATCATAGTATTGGAAAATAAATTAGGGCTACTTGGAGCTAGCCATCCTGCCATGATGTCACTTCAGGAATGCAATATCATCAAATATCTATGCCTTTACAATCACATCAGAACAAAAACGATGTCAGGCTGCTACCTTGAACATAACATCATACTATCAAACATCTATTGACAATTTCTCTTGAAACCCTCAACTGAATCCATTATTTCTCTCGAAATCATCAACTCTGGTGACATTTTAAACTACTCAAACTTGCTAGATCTACTCCAAGCTAATGAAACTACACGAACAGAAAGAATAAGCACAAACAAATGTAGATGCGGCTGAAGGAGGAGGAAAGGAGGAGGAGAAGCTCTTACCATGGCGGCGGGGGGAGGAGGCGACCTACCCTGCAGTTCCAAATCCAAGCAAATGTGAGGACGACGGAGCGGCGGCGACGGCGGCGGCGGCGAGGAGGTGGATTTGTAGGAGGCCAAGCCCACGTACTCAACTGATGGACTAACGGCCCAAACATTGGACGTCAGGACGGCGCAGTTTACTTCTTTTTACAAATTTCATTCAAGTGAACATAAATTTCCTCCAGTTTAAACTTGTAAAGCAGGTTATTGAAAGGATGGTAACAAGAATTTTTTAGTTGAATGACAAAATTTCTCTCAAAATCATACCAAATTGCCCGCAAAGGTTGTTCACAACAAATTTCATTCCAGCGAATGATAAAATTTCCTCTAATTTATACCAGATCCGGTGAAGGAAAATGAATACACAGCAAAGCAATACATTTGCCTTGCACTTCTTTAGTTCAAGAAGCCAAGAAGAGAGCACTAAGAAATTTGCAGCAACACTGTAATCACAGCAGAATAGCCGCACCAATTCAGTAAATAAACACAAAAAGAAAAGAGAGAAAAAGAATAGAAGAATTCCTCTCTTATGCTTCCCCGTTCATCAGGCTCGATTGCTGCTACCGCAGCGGAATGGATCAGACATGGTAACCTGACTGCCAGCTCTTGGCGTACCCGCCGTCGTGGTCGTCGTCGTCGTCGCCGCCGTCGTCGCCGAGGCGGAGCGCGAACGCGAGGGCGAGCGCGGCCCACTCGAGCACGAAGATGGCGGCGCCGAGCCCCCCGACGAGCTTGAGGATCACCTCGCCGTCCTCCTCCCGGACGTAGGACCGCAGCTCGGCGAGGAAGTCGCCGGTCCGCGTGAAGGCGAGCAGCGCGGCGGCGCCCTGGAAGATGGCGGTGAGCACGGCGGACGCGGTGTGCGCCGTGTGCGCGGCGCCCGCCGTGAAGGAGCCCGAGCAGCCCGCGGCGGCGAAGACGGCGGTGAGCGCGTGGAGGAAGACGAGCAGCAGGCCGCACGGGGACGGCAGGAGGCGGAGCGAGAGCGTGAGGAAGATGCACCCCGACGCGGCGCCGAGAAGCAGGTAGTTGCAGAGCAGGAACGCCCTGTGCGTGTGCACCCCCGCCATTGCAGCAACCCGCGAGCTCAAGCTTCTTCTCGATCTCTTCACAGATTGCAATGAAGCGCGATGAAGTGGACGGCGAGAGAGATGGAGGCGTTAATAAAGGGAGAGTCGCCGGCGACGAGGGGATCTCGCGACCGTTGGTCGTGTCGGTGGCGCGGGGAGTTAACGGCTAGTGCGCGCCTCGGTCGGCGCGGCCTGCACGCTGGGTCCCACGTGGAAGAGAAGAGAAACGTTAGTACCAATTACCACGTCATTATATCGATTAAAATTAAGTAACAACAAAAAGGAGCCCCCGTCATTGACTTAAAAAGAAAAAACCAAAACTAAAATTTAAATTTTAAACTTAAAATTTTGAAATTAATTTTAAAATAATTTTAACGTGATTTCTTTTTTATATTGGTTTTTAAGTCCTTGAAAACATATATACAAATTATCGTTTGGCTGTCTATTGCAGCGCTGCTAGGCAGCCCGCTGATGCTTAACCTAAGCTACAATGCAGTCAGTGACAGATCTAAAAAAATTGATTTATTGGTGTCATAATATGCTTATCGGTGTCATAATATGCTAATTATACTTAGACCATAATATTATAATATATGGATAAACAGTTTAATCATAAGTTTTATCAAAAATCGTCGTGTCACCTGACACCGACGCTACCACTGTAGATTCGTCCCTGAATGCAGTGCTTATAATAAGTTCTTTTTTCAACCATTGAGGCCACCTAGTAAGGTTTTTTTTAAAAAGAGAACCCACTGCGTTCAAGTCCATATCAACGTGGGCCGTCCGATCTCGTGCTGATCGGCCGTGTCGTGGCAAATAGGGCCGAGTTTTGACAAGCCTAAGCCCTAAAGCATATGAACACTAGGCCCAGCTCGGAAGAACCCTACGAACGATCTGAACCGTCCAACCGCTCCGCCTCCAGCTAATCCCATCCGTCCATCCATCTCTTACGCGACACAAGAGAGACCGCGCCGCCGCCGCTCGTCGACCGGAGCCGGAGAAGAAGAAGAAGATGGTGGCGATCAGGGCGCCCAAGAGCCACCGCGCCAAGAGGGAGCTCCTCAAGCACGCGCCCAAGCTCGTGAGCGTCTCTCTCTCTCTCTCTCTCGCTGCGCCCCCGTGAGATTCCGGTCTGAGTTTTTCTTCTCTGATGATTTTCTTGACCCAGGTTGAGACCGGCAAGAAGACGCTTATTCTCCACGGGACCAAGACTAGTGCGGTGTTGAACTCCGTGCTCGCGGATTTGTTCCACCTGAAGCGCGATAATGCCGTCAAGTACTCCAAGAAGAATGAGAATATCAGGCCGTTCGAGAGCGGCGGGGAAACTTCTCTGGAGTTCTTCTCCCTCAAGACGGACTGCAGCCTAATAGTAGTAAGTTGAATTATCCTTAATATGATTTTAGATTGTTGTAATTGGTGCGAAGGAGTATTTTAGGTTGATTTGGTGGCATGGAGCATGTGTAGAACAACTGAATTAGCTACACCATGATTTTTCTACCACCTGTATAAAACCTTTCAGAAACTTACTCCATGCCCGTGCAAATGCTTTTAGTTTATTTGTTTTCATGTCTTGCGTGTAGCAGTAACTTCATTATTTGTTTTTAGAGACTATCTTTCTCCATTGTTTTAACTGTAGTTCTCCAATTCTGTTCCAGTATGGTTCTCACTCAAAGAAGAGGCCCAACAATCTTGTTCTGGGAAGGACTTACGATCACCATGTATATGACCTTGTTGAAGTAGGACTTGAGAACTACAAATCAATTGAATCATATGTCTATGATAAGAAACTGGCACCTAAGCTTGGCTCAAAGCCTTTCTTTGCCTTCATTGGGGAGCACTTTGAAAGTGTTGAAGAGCTGAAGCATTTGAAGGAAATGCTGCTTGATCTTTTCAGAGGAGAGGTGTGCATCTTTTTTATTTGTCAATTTGCACATTGTGAATAGATAATACATTGAGCTTTGGCATAACCTGTTTGCTACTGATGTAGGTGGTAGAGAATCTGAACCTTGCCGGTGTAGATCGGGTATTTGTGTGCACAGCAATCTCCCCTACCACTGTCTACTTGATGCACTGTGCTCTCCGTCTGAAACGGTCTGGCACATCTATTCCTAGAATGGAGCTGGTTGAAGTTGGACCTTCGATGGACCTAGTAGTTAGGCGGCACCAATATCCGGCTGAAAGTTTGAAGAAGGAAGCAATGAAGACTGCCGATCATGCTAAGAAGGTAAAACCAATTGATATCGAACTGTCTTTGTTCATTTCATTATTGCTAGGTTGCTAATAAGATTGCACCTTTGGTGCCATTAGCCTAAGCAACCAGTGCCCCTTTTCTTGTGTTCATGCTAAGAAAGACCCTTCAGTCACCACTGTGGTATTCACAATTACTATGGACCTTCTCAGATGAAAAATGTCATGAAGGATCCTGTGCAGGGCAAGTTGGGCAAGGTCTACATTCCAGACCAGCAGGTAAGAGTTTGTTTTGTTTCTCCTGCAGCTGTAAAGGTTGAACTTGCCTTTTGACATCCTAATCTGATTCATGGTTTTGACTGTTAAAGATTGCAAAGATGGCTTTATCAAACGACATCAGGGGGCTCAAGAGGGAGCGCCGTGAGGCCAAGAAAAACAAGGAGCACGCGAAGAAGCAAAAGAAAAACGTTGAGTGAAGAAAGCTGAAGGCTATTCATCTTTTGTTGACAATTGGTCAGGTCAGATTAAAGGGTTCTGGGGGGTAACTCCTCCAGCTCTTGCGTTAACCAAGTGGAAGTCACCTTGCTGTTAGATTGAGTGGTAAATTAGTTGAGTACCATATAACCATCCTCTAGTTTTTACCTTTGTAATGAATTCCACAACAATATTGAGCATGCTGGACGTAACATGAAAATTTAGTCAGTTATATTTTTTGAGTATATTGTTTCAACAATTCTTATTTCTGGCTTTCTGCATAGGAGATCGCTAATTAGCGGTCAGTCGCGTGGCTCCCTGCGCGCGCGACGCAGCCCGTTATGCTGGTTTCGGCCCAGGTGAATTTTTGTCAGCTTGTTTACCATTCCTTTTTGGGATAAAGTGTAGACTTGGTCCATTTCTATCATGTGGGCTTAGCCCGTTTACCCTTTTTTTATATAAAATACAGGCTTGACCCATTTTCATCACGTGGGCTTGGCCCGTTTTAACCAAAGGTTGTACTATATGTATAAAACTTTATATTTATGTTTATAAACTTCGTATTCATATGCATACTTTTTCCATAAAAAGTATATACATGCACGTATAAAATTATACATATATGAATATTTTTTATACGAACATTTTATGTGTATATACAAAATTTATATGTATATATATCATATATATACATACATACAACCTTTATATATATTATATATATGTATACAAAGTTCGTACTACGTATGTATAATACTAATACATATGTGCATACAAAGTTTGTGTAAGTATATATAAAGTTTGTATGCATGTATATGTAGTATATATATGTCACGCCCAGAAATTCACTACCAGAATTTCCAAAGCAAATTGTGTATTAAAATCCCTGTCCAGGACCAGCCAGGGTACACAAATGACAAAGTTGCCATACAGATCCACGTCTTACAAAACAATAAAAATCTCTTACAAAACTGCAGCGGAAAAAGGAAACAACTAATCTAAAAAAAAAAACTAAACACTCGCAACGTAGCGACTCCAAACCACAGGCATTCCTCGACGGTAGCAACAAGCCTACCCTTCTGAAAAGTCTTCCTCTGAAACAACCTCCAACTCTGGTGTGGGGAAAAATAAAACAAGACTGAGTACTACCCACTGTACTCAACAAGTCATACCGGAAAGGAAAATAATGATGCAAGTAATAACAAAGGAGAGCTGCAATGGTTGTTTTGCATAAAATACGCATTTAAAAACAATAGTTGAAAACAGTAAAACAGTTGAATTAATTAGTCATAATTAAACCATCACTGTCCAACGCTACACCACGTTGCGACAGGCCCAACCATCCACCTGAGCTAAACCATTTCCATTAAGTCAAATTATTTAAGAGTTCAACTAATCACGGTGAATCTGGTTGATCGCCCATAACCGCGGGCACGGCTATTCGAATAGTTTTACTCTGATCAGAGGTATACAACTGTACCCACAAGACACAGTCCTACAACACATTACTGTGCGCCAACATACCACCACGGTACACTGGAAAAGGAGCTGTGACAGGACCCTTCGCATAACCCTTCCTAACCAATCGCACCACACCTCAGGTTTGCCCCCGCTCCGCTTCCCGGCAACGGGCAGCCCCCTCTCGTGCCTTGGTGAATCCGGCAGCCAAGCAACCGGTATATCCCCGGCCGACTCAACTCCATCACGCCCACCCTTTCCGGGGAACGTCGGCTAGGAAAAAGCTATACTCCGAATCCAGCCATTACCCACGCTGGCTTGTGGAAAGTAGGTAATTCTTCCAGGGTTTCCCGCGAACCGGTCCTTAATCGTCATGAGCACGACCATCAAAACCATGTGCTCACAACCCACCATTAATCAATATTTTAGTTGAAACATTTAATTAAATCACCCACGATTAACCATCGCGAGCCAACATGAAATAACATCATAAGGATTAATGAAGCTTTAAAATAACCCCATTGTGAGCTAATGTTTCTAAGCAGGGCTAAGCAAGTTCTATTGTAGCAACTATTCAAATTATTTCCCAAGCTATCAAAGGAATAAGGTAATTGCAATATAAGGCTGAGTACAATAGGTAAACTATCCCATAAATGACATTATAAAACAATGCAGTATTTAGAGAAAAATAAGACTGTTTCGCAATTTAGGTACAACATGATCAAATGAATAAGTATGACTTGCCTTGCTCTTGCGCTGGGTCGACTTCGGCAACGACTTCGAAGTAAACCGGAGAATCGGAATTACCGAATCTACACGACAAACAAAGCAAACAACAATACATGCTATAAGTCTACTGAAACAAAGAACAAAACTATTTTTAATGGATTCTCTGCATTTTTATGAATTTTCTGAGACTTGAACGGACTAAAACGGAGTCCGGATGAATTAGTTATGAATTTTTGAAGTTATCTGTGTTTTTACTAAAACAGAAAAACCCTTAATTAATTATTGCGCAATAAACCCTTAGGGCTGACGTCACTGCTGACGTCAGCGGCTAGGGCTGACGTCAGCGACTAGGGCTGACGTCAGCCGCGGCGGCGGCTGCGCACCACGTGGCGCACACGTGGCGCCGAGCGGGCAGCCACGCGGCGCCCACGTGGCGGCCACGCGGGACGGGAGCGGGCGGTCGGGATCGGCCCGAGTGGCCGATCCGACGGCTGAGGCGCGCGGCGGCTAGGGTTAGGGTTTGGGGCCGAGCGGCGCGGGCGGCGGCGGGGCGGCGGCTCGCGGCGGCGGCGCACGGGAGGCGGCGGGGGCAGCGGCGGGTGCGCGCGGCAGCGGCGGCGCGGGCGGCGCGCACGGCGACGCGAGGCGGCAACCGAGCGGCGGAGCGGCGCGCGAACGGCGGCGACGGAGAGGGGAAAAGGGGCGGCGGCGGCGCTTACCGACGGCGGAAAAAGGCGGCGGCGCGGCTTCGGCGACGGCGGCGCTCACGGCTAGGGTTAGGGCGGCGGCGGCGCGGGGAAAACGAGGGGCGGCGGCCTCGGGGGGGGGAAATAAATAGGGGAGGAGGCCGGCTAGGGCACGGGCGGCGGCGGTTGCGGACTCCCCGCGAAACGCGGCGGCGCGGGCGGCGGCGCCGGCCGTGTCGGAGGCGGACTCGGCCGCGGGCGGGCCCACGCGTCAGCGGCGCGGCGCGAGGGAGGCTGTCGGCCGCCTGATTTTATAGGCACAGGAAACCATATGTGTTTACAAATACCAACTCCCTGGATCGGTAGGTTGGTATACACACATTACAACTCTGGTACACATAGTCTGCATCGCATAGTCTTACAATACCAAATATTACATGGGAACCCGAGTAGGTTCTAATAGGCCGTGTCTGACCGGATACAATACCAAATAACATAGGATAGCGGAAGCGAGGCTGCGGCGGTCCATCTATACTCCACAGGCATCAACTGGGGATTAGTCCCTATGGTTCCTCCGTACCATCCCCCTCCTCAGGGATCAGTTCGACTGGCATGTCCTCATCATCAAGAGCTAAAAGGGTAGAAATATGCAAGGGTGAGTACCAACCGTACTCAGCAAGTCACCACTATAGAAATGCAACCAATGCATATAGGGATCCAAGGCAGGTTTTAGTTTATTTGCGTAAAGCCAGCTTTCACAAGTTATTTTACAAGCCTATGGCCTAGCAGTTTTAACCATGAAAAGAATTGCCGCTATGTAAAGGTTGTCATTAAGTTAGAAGTTCCTTCATCACAATGTAACCTTCCCACGCATGGGGCAAGGTCACTCATGTTGTATTTATCCAAACTTCTTCTAACCAAATTAAAACATGTGAGTCTAGTCAAGAGTAATACAAGTCCCGGCGCTCATTAACCGCGAGCACGGCTATTCGAATAGTTTAATTTACTCACACTGCAGTGGATGTACGCCTTTAATCCCACACTCCGTGACTCACCCAACACATGAGACTTGTCACGGCCCGGTTTTTCAGTTACCCTCGCATGGCGGCACCCGCTCCAAGGACTATGAATCCCCATTGCACCCCCTGGCGCCACATTCCTACCTCGAGCCGGTTGTGAGGGGAGTCCTGGCGCTCCCGAGATTGAAGGTTACATCATACATATATAAAGCTTGACGTCATTAAACCACACACTTCCACATTTCCATACCGATATCCAGAACCTACCATGTCTGGGGTGCCACCCCACGAGAATAACCTAGTCCACCGGGTCTAACCCCACTCAAGAAGTGTGGTCGTACTCGGTTCGTTTCCTGCTTAGCTTCTTGACTCGGTCCTTAACTGACCAGGGTCGGCGGCTTACCGTTCCCAGAACCACCCATATTCTATCCGTGCCGCCCCAGTCGAAATCACTTTTGTTTAATTAAGTTTTTGGGTTTTCACAAAGGTTTTCATGCTGTGGGTGGCGCTTATGTCTCCACCCGATCTCTATCAATCACTCCCATCGAGTGATCAGTGTAACCAATCCACATATCCCAATATGGAGTGTATAACGTCTATGTAAGCAGGGCTAAGCAGTGAGTAAATAATCACGCGTAAAGTAATATACTCGGGTAACAAAGGTGTGTAAATACATAAGGATAAACAATATCAAAGGTAAGGCTTTAAGCAAATGTGGGTACGCGTTTTATAATTAGCATGCAATTTTATTTGCAATCAACACATTTATAAAAATAGGATCAACATGTTCGAGGAAGGGGGCGTAGTGACTTGCCTTGCTCACTTGAGGGTTCGTTAACAATTGGCTCAATTTCCTCCTCGCAGATATACCCTGTCCGGTCGAATAATAACGTCACGAACTACTCGCTAACACAAAAAAGAGCCAAAAATTCCAAAAAGGAAAATAACCCAACCAGTGCCATTGCGTAGATCTTGATTTTTGAAAGATTTTGACGAAAGTTTCGTTCAACTCTGACTTAAAATGAGGGAGACACGGGTTTGGAGGATTAATGGATTTTCTGAAATACGGAAATGAATTTATTAAATTGGAAAGGAATATTTCCAAGAATATTCCTTGGCTGTGATGTTGAGAGGGACGAATGTTGGACTTCCTTTTGTGAAGGCTTGGGCTTTAGCCCAGAGATGAAGGAGGTCGGGTAGGGACCTTATATAGACTTTTGGATAAGGGCCTGGGTGAGTGGAGGGATATGCATTAGACTTTGGTGAGGAGGGAGGTTGTTGGTGGGCTTTGGCCCGGAGGATGCAATTTAAACTTTTCAGGTCCATTCTTGGGCTTGGCCCGAGGAAAACAAGGGGATGTTTTGTGGACTTATGTGGAGGACTTTATGGTCTTGGCCCAAGGGACAAGAGGGATATATGTAGACTTTTGGATAGATTGCAAGGCCGGTTGGCCCAATGAAGTAGAGGAGCTTTTATAGACTTTTTAGAGAATTTCGTGGGCTTAGGCCGACCACGAGAGGAAGGCAATGTAGACTTTTTGGAAGGCTTTATGGGCTTCGGGCCGACAAAGCAGAGGAAGGCGATATAGACTTTTTCCAAGTCTTCGGTCAATGGGGCCCGCGGGGAGAGAATAAAATATGGGGCCCACTAGTGGGCCTGACACGGTGTGGCGGCGGCGCGTCGGCATGGCGTGGCCGAGGCCCGTGTCCAGGAGGTGGCCGGGCGCAGGCCGACGCGCGGGCGCGGAGGCTCCGGTCGGCGCGGTGACTTGGCCGACGCCCGCGGCAGCGAGGAGGTCGGCTGAGGCAGCTCGGCCTGAACTGGGCCACGGCATTGGCCGGGCGTGACGCGGTACTGCCAGGACAACGTCGGCCGGGGGCTCGACCGAACGACGGATGCATATACATACACACGGCTAGCTAGTTGCATGCATGTGGGTTGCTTGCATGGATGCATATGCATACACACGGTTAGCTAGTTGCATGCATGTGGGTTGCTTGCATGCATGCATATGCATACACACGGTTAGCTAGTTGCATGCATGTGGGTTGCTTGCATGCATGCATATGCATACACACGACTAGCTAGTTGCATGCATGTGGGCTACTTGCATGCATGCATGCACACGTTCGGCCCGCTAGCTATATGGCGTATGCACGGCCGGCTGTGATGCGGCGATCGCTGCGAAGGACGGTCGCGCAAGGAATGGTTACGGTGTCACGTCTCACGACGCCACCGTGCGACGGTAGACGAGAAATGCGGTAAGGAAACGAAAGCAAGAGGAAGGGCAGGAGGGGAGCTCACCTTGCGGCAGCCGGGTAGCGGCGTACCGACCGACGGTCCTCGCACGAACTACGGTCGTCGAGGTACTGCCTGGGGCCGGTCGACCCGCGGATCGTCCTCGCCCACCACGTGTTCGCTCGGCAACAAACGAACACACAGCGTTAAGGAATAAATGTTAGCGGATTAGTGCAAGTTAGGTGTCAGGGGTCAGCGAGTTAGAAGTCAGCGGGTTAGTGAGTTAGAAGTCAGCGGGTTAGTGAGTTAGAAGTCAGCGGGTCAGATGTTAGGGATTAGCCGTTCGATAAGTCAGTCGTTCTCGGGTTCAAATGACGGCGCGGCGGCCTATCCGTCCTCTTGCTCAACTGAGGCCCAGCCGAAACCGGCCGCGGCGGAGCAAGCGGAGAGATGGCGGCGTGTGCGCGGAAGGGTGTGACTGAAGAGAAAGAAAGCCAGGAGGAGGAGAAAAGAGGATGGAAAGGGACGGGTTGCATACTGGCTATGGTTGCCCTTATATAGGCTTCACCGCACGAGCTCGTCTTAAATGGCCATGAAGACAGGGACGGGGCAGTTGCAGCGGCCGCGCGGGTTGGCGCGTATACTGCATAGGCTGTTGCATGCATGCTAGCTTGGGCTCGACTAGCTGCTTGCATGCAGGCATACGCATAGCTAGCTAGTTGCATGGTGCTTGCTCGTGGCTGGCTTGCCTGCATGCACGCGCATGCACAACTAGCTTGCTGCATGGCTCGCGGCGGTGCGAGGTGGGGCCGGATGCGTATGGAATGGATGGCAAGCTCGCCGGTGAGACAGGAGCGGAAGGCGACAGCCGGTGATGTCGTAGCGGCCTCGTCGTAGCGGCGCGGCGTGCGGCGACGTCGTCGCCGAAAATAGTATGGGGGAAAATTAGACTTTTCTCTTTTCCAACCTAATAGGAATGAAAAGGGCTTGGGGAGGTAACATGGACTTTTTCCAGAAAAAGCCCAGCAACAAGAAGGCCATAGTAGAGGGAGCTTACGTGGACTTTTTGGAGTAAAACTAATTTTGGTTAGATTGAAAATCCTGGGACAAAGACCAGAAGATCAGAGGAGTAGAAAAATTGGTAAATTTCAATAAAAGTTTGGCACTGGCATAAAACAAAGAAACTGTCGGCATGATGCAAAAATTTAAACATGAAACAGAAATGATTTTTGATCGGTGTATTTTTATTTAGAAATTTCCCCAGGGTGTTACAGAGGCGCAGCGGACTTCCGGGCGGCTCGGGCCGTGGCCTCGGGCCGGCCCGGGAAGGGGAGGGGCGCGGGGAGGCGCGGCGGCCTTGGGCCGGGGGGGGAGAGGCGGCCCGGGGCCGGGAGGGGGAAACGGCCTGGGCCGGCTGGGCCGGTCCGGGAAGGAAGGAGGAGCGCGCGGCAGCGGCTTGGGCCGGAGGGGAAAATGGGCCGACGGCCCGATAAGAGGAAAAAGAAAAAGAAAAGGAAAAAGGATTTCCCAGGGATTTATTTATTGCGCTTGAGGGTTTTTAATTAGTTAAAATTATTTTTAGGGCTCTGAAAATTCCACTAAAAATCCTGTTAATGTATTTTGACATGGGGAACTCAAGAAAAATTCCACCTTACCATTTCCACTTCTTTAAAGCATTATTTAATTGGGTTTTTCTCCAGATTTAATTCAACAATTTCTCAGATAAATTATTAAATTTAATTTTTACGATTTGGGAGAACCTCAGAGTGTGACAATATACTAGTACATATGTGCTCGAATAGGGGCTGAACTGACCGTGTGCCTACTCTCGTGCGCGGTCAGTCGCCCATCAGGGGTTTCCTTCTGTGTAGCTGTGATGTATCGAATTTTGCCATCTTGTGAATTCTAAAACCATTGTGAATTTGTAGCTGCTATAAAAACTAGCATGGTAGCTCACGCAGATTGCGCGGCTAGCATCATTATATTTTTCTCACATGATAGCATATATATTTTTATATTTTATTATTAAAATATATTAAATGGCAACATAATTTTAAATTCTATACTAACTTGACCAAAGTAACTAATGTATAATGTATAATATTCATATTGTATTGTCTATACGTCATAGTTATTAATTATTTTTTAATTTTGAATTTTAGTTATTTTTAAGTTGTATTCTTATATAGACTTTAGACTTCTCTTCTAATATTTCTTTTTTTATCTCAAAGTTTCATTATTTATAAATTTTATTCCTATATGTACTCTAAACCTTTCTTTCAATATTTATTATTTTTAAATGTCAAATTTTAGTTATTTCTCAATTGTATTTCTATATGGACTCTAGACTCTACTCCCAATCGTCCTTATTTTATTTAATTTTTAATTTTAGTTATTTCAAAATTGTATTTGCTGTATGGACTCCAAACTATAGCTTTATTTTTTCTTATTTTTTAAATTTCGACTTTTAATTAGTTCTAAATTTCTATATGGACTCGAGATTCTCCTTCCAGTATCTCTTATTTTTAATTTCGAATTTTTATTATTTCTGATTGTATTTTTATATGGACTTTAGACTCTTTTTTAATATTTCTTTTTTTTAATTTCGATTTTTAGTTATTTCTAAATTGTACTCCTATATGGACTCTAGACTTTTTTTCTAATATTTTTTTAATTTTTAATTTTAGTTATTTCTAAATTGTACTCATAGATGGACTCTAACCTTTACTTTTAAATTTATTATTTTTTAATTTCGAATTTCAATTAGTACTAAATTGTATACCCATAAATTGTGTACCCGTATGGACTCTAATCTCTTCTTTCAATATTTCTTATTTTTTAATTCTAAATTTCTGTTATTTCTATTTGTATTTTTATATGGACTCTAAATTCATCTTTCAATATTTATTATTTTTTAATTTCGAATTTCAGTTATTTCTAGCTTGTACTCCTATATGGACTTTAAACTCCTATTCCAATATACTTTATTTTAATTTCGAATTTTAGTTATTTCTAAATTGTATTTTTATATGGACTCTAACTTCTAGTTTTAATTTTTTAAATTTTTAATTCCAAATTTCAATTAGTTATAAATTGTTTACCTGTATAGACTCTAGTCTTCTTTTTAAATATTTTTAATTTTTTAATTTCGAATTTAATGTATTTTTAAGTTGTATTTCTACATGAATTTTATTTTTTATTTTTGTCCGATTAATATGAGAACTTCTAAGCCGTGAGAACGAACATAGAGGTTTTTTTTATTACTTTAATAAATTAATAGATCTTGGCCTGATGTGTTGATAAGATGGTTGGGATTTGATAATCTTGAACCCAAATTAATTGATGGATTGGAATTCCAAGATTATCTGTATGCTACTGTAATTACAGAAAGGTTCTTAAGTTCTTTTAAGGCGTACCATTAAAAGTTTGAAACCATCAAGCAATTAGCGGTTTTCGAACACGGTTTATAAGCAATTAAATTAAAGACCAACTCTACATAGCTTCTCTGAAACGGCATCTATCGAATTGCAGATCCAGCCATTGTGTGACGTGTAAGATCGCACGGCGAATGCAGAGTGGCAAAGTGGACTTCTATACCAAAATAATGGCTCAAATAGTCAAATTGCACTTTATAATTGTTATCACAAATCTTTTGCCTTACGATTGCAATCCTTCCGTTCTTTTTTTTACATGTTGATGTCATTCTGACAGTCTCCTAAGTATATATTTTATTGATGTTTTTTTCCACAACACACACGCACACGCACATGCGTGCGCGCACACACACATATATATATTCATTAAAAAGTTAAAAAATACAAGAAGGAAATATTTTTCATGAAAAATCTATTAATAGTATTTTTACATATCATATTTTAATTGTTGCATATATCAACGAGTTAAGATGTTAATTAAGTCAACATTCTAAGGCCTCATCTATCTTTAGCTATATTTTTTATCTATATCTATACTTACCAGTATAGAAAGCACGAATTTTAAATTGTTGCAATAACTACATATTAGATAGACCATATCCTGAACGTTTGCTTCTACTTGATCCAATAGCTCAGATTTATAGCTGGATCTTTATTCTTGACCCACTCCTAAATAATTATGCAAAACATCGTTTTAAATGAAAATGAAAATGAACTAACATGTAGTCTTTGTCATGTTATTCTCAAGACTTACTTCGAAACAACTAGTAATATTTGGACAAACAATCATGATAAAAACGTGCACTGCATGTGTACGACTACTAGTTTATTAAGAACGGAGAGGGGATGAAACTTATGCTCTTTTTCAACGCCAATATATATAGATATAATTAGATGGATTGAAAATTGTATTGAGCAGGCAACAACAGCCACCTCAGTTGACAAAGGCTACGTATCTATGTTATTAATTTAAGTCTTAAACAATTGATTATATATATCCAAGCATATCTCCATATGGTTATAATATAAGTAGCTAGCTGGTCCTCATCTTCTCGTACCGTATCTTTGGTTTTCTTCCCATTTCCAGCAGGTAGCAAAGCATGGAGCTCAAACTTGTATTCTCCATCGTCTTCCTCTTCTGTATTTCTGGTGCGAGTTCTATCTCTCACTATTTCACCTCTATATTTTCCCTTGGAGACTCCTACATCGACACCGGCAACTTCGTCATCATGGCACCTCCAGGTCCGCCATTGCGGTACGACAAGCTTCCTTATGGCATGACCTTCTTTGGCCACCCCACAGGTCGCATGAGTGATGGGAGAGTTATCATTGATTTCATTGGTAAGTTGAGTAATGATCAACTAATTTGGCATTTCATGATTTTTTTTGTCACCTCATGTGTCACATAGGCAAACCATGAATTGCAACTATTTGAAGAGAAAATAATCTTCAAATCTTCACACTATTTAGAACGTGGGACAAACAAATGAATCCCTACCAGCAGTGACGGAGCAAAAAAGATTTTTGAGCCCAAACAAATTTTAATATAACTAGTATTTACCATAGAAATTTTATTGTTGGTTTACCCATCAATATTAAAATTTAATGAAGTTTTCGCTGGTGAGCCCGAGCGGCTGGGCGGTCAATCTGCCCCTGCCTGCAAGTTAATTCCTCTGAAATCAACTTCCTATAAAGTATATATACTACGAGGATAATTCAGCACCTGCATGTATTTGCATGCTTGATTTGGGTACTAGCTCTAACTGTTCGTTGACATGGTTTGTAGCTGAGGAGTTTGAGCTCCCTCTCCTTCCAGCCTCCATGGCGAATAGCTCAGGTGTCTCCCATGGCGTAAACTTCGCCGTCGGCGGCGCATTGGCGACTGGCATTGACTACTTCGAGAGGAACAATATTGTGGCGTTTAAGCTTCTCAATACTTCTTTGGATGTGCAGCTGGGTTGGTTCGAGCAGCTCAAGCCATCCATTTGCAACACCACTGCCGAACAAGCCAATGGTGCGTGGATGGTATTGTATAATTCTCTTCAACCATAGGGAACAAAATATGTATATATTCTCTTCTCAATAATCGTAAATTAATATCAAGAAACTGATCGGTCTCTGCAGGGTTCAAGAATTGTTTTGGTAAATCCCTCTTCTTCGTTGGAGAGTTCGGGATGAACGATTACGACTTCCTGTGGACGGCAGGGAAGACCAAACAAGAGGTTGAGTCATATGTGCCACAAGTCGTGAGAAAAATCACCATGGGCGTGGAGGTATCCAGCACATTACTCTCTTATTTTTCAAAGACAATCACTGTCATTTACTCAGTTTTTTTACCCTTCTTCTTTTTCAAAGACATCACAATCATTTACTCAACTTTTACCCTTCTCATTACTTTAAAGCCTTGGAAAAGTTTTTCCAAGTTCCAATCGTTGGATCAAAAGAAGGATAATTCTATGTTAATATGCATATTCAGAGGCTCATCAACCAAGGCGCAATTTATGTGGTGGTGGTAGGGAATCCACCAAACGGGTGCGCTCCGGCGCTCCTCACCGTCCTCATGAGCCCCAACAGGACAGACTACGATGGCTTCGGCTGCCTACGAGCCCTCAACGGCGTGGCCAAGCGCCATAACACGCTGCTCCGTGTAGCTCTCGGCAGGCTCAGGGGCAAGTACCCTCATGCCAAGATCATCTTTGCTGACTACTACCAACCCATTGTACAAGTCATGCAGAACCCTAGCCGTTTCGGTACGATCTATATTCCCAAGAGAAATTTTATGATCCTCGAGAAAATACCTCGAGATACATTAATTTTACACTAAAAATTTTTGTGGTATCTCGAGGTACCTAGTATCTAGAGTTTTCAAATTTTATTCTAAAAAATATGATATCTTTTTTTAAAGATGATAAAATTACCTATATTTCTAGCGATCTTCAGAGTAACATGCACCGACTGATTCATACAATCATAAGGTATTGAAATATTTTTCCCATCGAAATTGGCAAAGATTAATTACAGAATTGTTTGTGCTTTGGTTCTCAAACACGATGACAATTCTATGGTGTGGCCACTGAGATATATGGTGATCGGACTTGGTCTGAACATTTGCAATATTATTTCAGGATTCGCAAGCGACGGCCTTCTCAGGGCTTGCTGCGGCACCGGCGGCACCTACAACTACAACGTCAGCTCCGCGTGCGCCTTACCCGGAGTGATCGCTTGCAAGGATCCATCGGCCTCAATATCCTGGGACGGGATTCACTACACGGAGGCCATCAACCGCTACGTCGCCAAGGGGTGGCTCTATGGTCCTTACGCTGATCCGCCAATTTTGACTGCTATCCACCACTGATTTGTTGAGAGGATCGAACCATGGCACAATTAATCTCAGCGGCATGGTAAATCTATCGGTGCACAATCAATCTGTAGTTGGAATTGAGATGCAAATATTATGTACCGGAGCAGCATCTCTAAGAGCATGACATTACGATATTTTTTCTTTTTTAAACTTTTTAATTTTTTTCATCAGCTATAAATGGGTAAGTCCCACTACGGTGTTACTGATAGTAGGAAACAATTGATCTCATTTGATCGAAGGGATCAGATCATCTCAACTAACGGTAGTAGAAACGTGAAGGGGTATTATTGTCAAAAAAAAGATACAAAGGGGTATGATTGTCATTTAAAAGTGATTAAACCTTTTTCTTCTTTTTTTAGCTTTTCCGATGGAATATGAGTGATGTCAGTGCAATGGATGACCATAGATCGATCTAGCCAGAAAAAACATAAATAACAAAATCACCCCTAAACATTGTATTAGTAAATTACTAATTTATTTTTAATAATAAATGGTTCATATCATTTCTAATGGTTGTATAATATTATTAATAAAAAGCATCGGAGCATCGCTAGATGCTTCTATGGAGGGGCGTACGCTGTTCAGTTACTTATACCTCTTCTGGTGCCGCAAAACGCAAACGTGAATGTTTAATCGATTGCGCCGGAATCTAAGTTGTTACGGCTGTTTCCTTGATTTTTCTTTTGTTTGATTCCGGTGGAAGTGATCAAGTGACATTTGATTACGCGATGGCTGTGGAGTACGGCCCACTTAAAAACAAATTGAAGCAACGTTTTCAATTCACACCGGTAGTGGTCACGGCCCAAATACGGTCCAACCACTAGGTATTATCATCGTGTAGGTTACCCTTGTAATACTGACCATCCTCTCTCATCAAAATAAAATTGCTAGGGGTACCTCCTGTAGTCCCGTAAAAAGTGATGGTTGGTGAATTTATCCATCTCTTGTAGTCTTGTAAGTTTTTAACCATTATGAAATATATGTATCTGCTTAGTAAATCTTAGCCTTGAGGATAAGATGTTTGGAGGTTTGGGGAAACTTCAATTCAAATTGCTCAGCTTCCTAGAACTGGCTCACCTGAGAATCCAAGTAATGCAGTAGACTACTGCTCCCTCCTTTTCATATTGTAAATAGTTTGATTTTTTTGTCAAAATTCTTTAGATTTGATCAAATTTATAAAAAAAATTAGCAATATCTACGACACCAAACTAGTTTCATTAAATTTAACAATGAATATATTTTGATATAATGTTCATTTTGTATTGAAAATGTTGCTATATTTTTTTATAAACTTAATCAAATCCAAAAAAGTTTGATAAAAAAAAGTTAAATGGCTTATGATATGAAACGGAGGGAGTAGTAGACTACAGCAAGACTGTATTGAAGCAAGAAAGAGTTGAACCTGAGTCCACCAGTCTTTCAAGTTTTTCAGCTCTTTCATGTGAACAAGATGTGGTTTTCAATAACTGATGGCTTGAGATTCCAGGACGCTCGGTACAATGTAATTACCAAAGAAAATTTCTTTCAAGATACCATTGAAACAATCAAGCAGTTTTCTGAAGATTGTCTGTAATTCAGACCAACGCAGCTTTTCTGAAACGGCGTCAATAACAAGCGGAACCAGCATATCTGTAACGTTGAAGCCGTGATCATCTCACAGCGTCTCTGGGTTGGTCAAGTGGATCTTTACCCAAATATTGACTCCGGCCTATTGCATTTTTGTAACATCACAATTCTTTCGTCCTGCAATTATAACCTTTATGCTCTATGATATTTAAATATTTTCCAGCTTGGTTACATTGCAATCTGGATTGAGCAAGCAACATCTCAATAAGAAGGATCACCTCGGTTGTCAAGTCGTACCTGATGACTTTATCACTTAAACAATGTGCATTACTACTTCTCAAGTCTTAAACAGTGTATTACTTTTATAAAGCATATGATCACCATGTGATTAATTATAAGTGGCTTGCAAACCCTCAACTTCTTATGTGCCTTTGGTGTTCTCACATTTTTCTAGCAGGTAGCATCATGGAGCTCAAGCTTGTCTTCTCCATTGCCTTCCTCTTCTTTCTATCTAGTGTGAGCTCTACCTCATGATATTTTACCTCGATGTTTTTTCTTGGAGACTCCTACATCGACACCGGTAATTTCGTCATCATGGCAACTCCGGTAGCGTTCGTGTGGAACGACAAGCCTCCTTACGACATGACATTCTTTGGTCATCCCACAGGCCGCCTAAGGCTGTGTTCTTTATCTCATCTTCCCAACTCATCACTCTTTTTTTTCGCGTGCACGCTTTTCAAACTACTAAACGATGTATTTTTTTGCAAAAAGTTTCTATACAAAAGTTGCTTAAAAATCAAATTACTCCATTTTTCAAAAGAAAAGCTAATACTTAATTAATCACGTGCTAATGGACCGTGCCGTTTTCCGTGAGAACACAGGGAAACGAACACACCTAAGTGATGGATGAGTCATCATCGATTTCATTGGTAAGTTGAGTATATGCCCTTGTTTCATGCATGTGACCCACATAATTATGTAAAAATATGAAAAAAGAATTGAAGCAAACAAACATGCAAGATTAAATCATATATGTACACGGAAAGAAAATAACTATGAACGCGATCACACCTTTTGTGGTTTGAATTGTTATTTTTTTCTCCATGTGTATATCTAATTAAATTGAAGTAGTATGTTTGTAGATCAATATGTGACATAATAATCTATGTTATATATTATTTTCATATTTTTTATAGCTATTTGGACCACATGCACACGAAGGTGTATGTCCTCAGGGGCTTAAAACGCTCTCTTGAGTAACGTTCAGAATCAGGGTGCCACACAAGCACTTCTTTCAATTAACTCGTAGAAATACTCCCAGCAAATTATACCATGAGAATTCAGAACTATATTATGAACTTGCATGCTCGTTATGTGTACTATTGAGTTACACGTACTAACCAGTTCGTCCAAAATCATATTAAGTTGATGAGGACGATGAGAGCAATTTACTTACATAGTGTAACTCAGCTGTTATAACTTTTCTTTGTTGTGCTTTCTAGCCGAGGAGTTTGGTCTCCCTTTCCTTCCAGCCTCCTTGGCGAATAGCTCAAGTGTCTCCCAAGGCGTAAACTTCGCCGTCGGTGGAGCACCGGCAACTGGCATCGACTATTTCGAGAGGAACAAAATTGTGGCATTTAAGCTTCTCAACAATTCACTTGATGTCCAGCTTGGCTGGTTCGAGGAGCTCAAAACATCGATTTGCAACACGACCAAAGAAGATGCAAATGGCGAGTGGCTGGCTATATCACTCTGAATCATATAGGCATTAATAATCAGCATTGATTTTTTTACATATAATGAAATTCATTCCGGCCTTTACTTGAGAGAAGCCATAACCAATGTCTACTTCGCAGTGAGCTTAAATTGATTTCAACAAACTGCAGATTTCGAGAGCTGTTTCAGTAAGTCCCTATTTATTGTTGGAGAGTTCGGAGTAAACGACTACAACTTCATGTGGATGGCAGGGAAAGCCAAACACGAGGTCAAATCATACGTGCCTCAAGTCGTGAAAAAAATCGCCATGGGAGTGGAGGTACACCCATCACTCAGTGTAATACTGTGAATTTTTACTTTGCTACTATCCACGAGTTAAGTAGTAGAATATACAACCAATAGAGACTACCGTACATAAAAGTGAGCCACCGCCCGTTCTCCCTTTACTCGGACAAGCATGATCAAGTTTGATATTGAAATGTTTTCGAGAAAAAAGTTTGATCTCAAACTACCAAAGACACTCTGTCACACATGCAAAGTTGCTTCTAGATATAAGAAAATGAGCAATATTTATCAAGCCACACTCTTAGACCTGTTTGGTATGGCTTCAGCTCCAACTTCACCTCTTCTGAAGCTGGAGTCCAACCAAACAGTTTCAGTTCTACCTAAAATGGAAGTAAAGCTGGCTGAAGCGTTTTTACAAAATGAATTAGAGAGGTGAAACTAGGTTTAGATTGCTCCACAACTCCACTTCAGACCTAATTCCTAAAGTTAAATTTAAAAGTTTAGTTTTGCTCATCGCAGAGGCTCATCAACCAAGGCGCGGTTTATGTGGTCGTGCCGGGGAACCCACCAACAGGGTGTGCACCAGCACTTCTCACGCAACGCGTGAGCCTCAATAGGACAGACTACGATGGCCACGGATGCTTGCGTGCCATCAACAGCGTGGCCAAGAGCCACAACGTGCTGCTCCGTGCGGCTCTCGGCAAGCTCAGGCACAAGTACCCCCATGCCAAGATCATCTTCACCGACTTTTACCAACCCATCATTCGAGTCACCTAAGAACCGGCCCAATTTGGTATATATATATATTGTGTTCTAGCTTGTTATACAAATGTTTTTAATTTTTATTCATATGCCTTTAAGGTGTAAAAAGACTTTCCCATCAAAACTATGAAAGGATTATTGAATTGTTTGTGCATTGGCTATCAAATCCAAGGGCCAGTTCATGGTATGGTGTGGTCACCGTCTTACTAAGGGCAGTGGCTTTATCTGAACATTTACATCTGCAGGATTCGTCGCCGATGGAGTTCTCAAGGCTTGTTGTGGCACTGGTGGTGTATATAACTGGAATGCAAGCGCCACTTGTGCCATGCCTGGAGTGGTCGCATGCAAGAACCATCTATCTCAGTGTCTTGGGATGGGATTCACTACACGGAGGCCATCTACCGCTACATTGCCAAGGGGTGGCTCTACGGCCCTTATGCTGATCCGCCAATTTTGACTGCTATCCGCCATTGATTTATTGAAATAAAACCATGGAACAATTTTACATCTATATAGTTGACGTCCACTAACTTCTAAAGCTCAACATGTAAGTGTGTCACATCATTACCCACTAGCAGTTACTATCTAGAGATGCAAGTGTGCTACATCATCACTCACTAACAATTATTATCTAGAGTATTTTAAATATCATGCAAACATAGCATATTATTTACAATTTTGTTATATTTTTAAAACTCAATATACAAATAATGTCAAATCATTATCTTCACATCATTTTCACATTATTTAAACATATACATCTATTATTTCTATAATGTATAACATGCATTCATCAACATATCACGCAGCAAAGCGCGGGGTATCAATTAGTAATTATTAACAAGTACACCGGTGTACTCCTGTAGTTTGACATGCAGATTGTAAAGAAATAAATACAATGTACTCCCTATATTTTAAAATATAAGTATTTATAGAGGTTTTAGGAGAGATTAAAAGTGAGTATAAAAGATTATGATGCCCCTCACTAAATAAATGATTGATGGGAGTACTTTTTAGAAATGTTTATATTTTGGCACAAATTTTAAATACTAGAGATACTTATATTTTGCAACTGAGGGGGTACATATATAGCAGTTTGTAAAAGAAAAAAAAGCATATGACATGCACATTGAAAAAGAAAGTGTCTTCAAGAAATAAATTATTACAGTGTACACAGCACAGTTTGTAAAAGAAAAAAGTCATTTTGTAATCACCTAAACTTATGTTAGTAGCGGTGTCATATATACACCTGAGCGTCTGTTGGAACATGAACTGATGGTGATGCGAGGAGGCTTTTCCATGCTTCTAAACAGTCTCACTTTAGACTTTCAACTCTTTCGTGTGATTTGGCAGAAGCTATCTCCTATCTGTAGCCCTATACAATATCATTAACAAGCAAGTTGTTTCAATAAATTATTGTCATCTATAGAACCATGAAGCTGTAATCTTGACGTGTTACTATGATTAAGATCAACTCGTAGTGTACAGCTTTTTCTAAAGCCCCGTCTATCAAATTGCGAAACCAGATAAAACGGGTAAGCTTTGATCCACGGCGTCTCTGTGGCCTGTGGGCTGCCATGGTGGATTTCGGACTAAATATTGACTTAGTCTGCAACTTGTATTTGTTATCACGCTTCTTTTGTCCTGCAATTATAACCTTAACCTTTCAAAAGAGAAGATAACCTCTACGCTCTTTGTCAACACCAATCTATGTTTCAATCTTTGACTGCAACAGTTTATCTTCTCACTTTTCAGAACATACTTAAAGTCTTCAAATTTTTTTGGAAACTAGAGTGTTCAAAGTTGGCCATATGGTAAACAATTTGTTTGCCTCCATGTCGTTATGGTAGTGGTATTCAACTCTGTTGTTTCAAATTTCTAGCAGGTTGAGAGCATCATGGAGCTCAAAGTTGTATTCTCCATTGCCTTCCTCTTCTGTCTCTCTGGTGTGAGCTCTAGCTCGCACTATTTCACCTCGATGTTTTCCCCTGGGGACTCCTACATCGACACCGGCAATTTCATCATCATGGCAACTCCGGTTATGCCTGTGTGGATTGACAAGCCTCCTTACGGCATGACATTATTTGGCCACCCCACGGGTCGTGTCAGCAACGGGAGAATTATCGTCGATTTCATCGGTAAGTTCAGCAATATTTGGATTCAGAGCACAATGCGAATAGTTTAATTCCCTCATAATTACACGGTTAGGATTCAGAATTCCACCATGAAAACTCGAATGATCGGTTTGTCTGTAGCCGAGGAGTTTGGTCTCCCTTTTCTTCCGGCCTCCCTGGCGAATAGCTCGAGCGTCTCCCATGGCGTGAACTGCGCCGTCGGTACCGCGCCGGCGATCAACGCTGCATTCTTCGAGAGGAATAACATTGAAGATAAGCTTCTGAACAATTCGCTGGATGTGCAGCTTGGTTGGTTTGGGCATCTCAAGCCATCCATTTGCAACAGAACAGATGAACCCAATGGTGCGTGGCTGGCATTGGTAACAATTCTCTGAAGCAAATACAACATCGTTCATTCTTCTCGACAAGCCTAAATTGACTTCAAGAAATCAATCGGTCTCTGCAGGGTTCAAGAACTGTTTCAGTAAATCCCTCTTCACGGTTGGAGAGTTCGGGGTGAATGACTACAACCTCATGTGGACAGCGAAGAAGACCGAAAATGAGGTCAAATCGTTGGTGCCTCAAGTTGTGTAAAAAAATCACCACGGCCGTGAAGGTAAGCTTCGATCTGCATTAAGTATCAATTTGCAGTTTTACTTTGTTACCATCTGCATATTAATTCACTTGTGTTCTTGTTTACATTGCATCAACTTTGGGTATGGCAGAGGCTGATCAAACAAGGCGCGGTTTACGTGGTCGTGCCGGGAAACCCGCCAAGGGGGTGCTCGCCGATCGTCCTCACGCTCCTCATGAGCCCCAACACGACGGACTACGACGGCCTCGGCTGCCTGCGCGGCGTCAACCGCGTGTCCAGGCGCCACAACGCTGTGCTCCGTGCGGCTCTCGGCTGGCTCAGGGGCAAGTACCCCCATGCCAAGATCATCTTCACCGACTTCTACCAATCCATCATCCAAGTCCTCCAAGACCCGTCCGTCTTGCTACGTATATTTTCTAGTAATGATTCTTCTCAGACATAGATCATCGACATGTGAGCCTGTTGATTATAAGACTCATATGTCAGTCACTTAAAGTTAAAGGATGATATATTAGAGGATCTGTTCCCCTAGCTTATTGGTCGAGTGCTGTCTTGTTAGAATTTCTTTTATTTTTTGAACTTTTTTTTTAGTTTTAAAAATAAACCCTTGCAAAACTTGTTTTTAGGATTTATATCTTTTGGTCATATCAGCCTGTCTAACATGGTAAAATAACACTGACACATCACACAATGGACATGACAGTTTTGTCTTACCACGCCAACGAGGATAGCATGACCAAATAACGTTGGCACGCCAGCGAGGATGACATGACTAAATAACACTGTCACGTCAGTCCGATCGACTTGATAGTGTTATTTTGCCACGCCAGTTCAACTGACGTGACCAAAAGGTTTAGATCTTAAAAATAAATTTTGAAAAAGTTTATTTTTAAAATTAAAAATTAAAAAGTTCAAAAAATAAAAAAATATCTTCTCGTTACAAAATTTGGTTCGTCTTTTTTTAAAAAGAAAAATAGCAATGACCGGATACAATGTGATTAAGTGGTTTGTCTGAACACTTGCAACGTGTAGGATTCGCCGCTGGTGACATTCTCAAGGCTTGCGGCGGCGGCGGCGGCGACGGCGGGCCGTACAACTGGAACGGCAGCGCCATCTGCGGCATGCACGACGCGGTCGCGTGCGAGGACTCATCGGTGTCCGTGCATTGGAACGGTGGTCACTACACGGAGGCCATGTACCGCTACATCGTCAAGGGGTGGCTCTACGGCCCTTACGCTAATCCGCCAATTTGGACAGCTATCCGATCGCTACTGATGTGATAAAAGAAAACCATGCATGGGAGCAGCTTTGCTAATATGCAATTTATCTTCTCTTATATAAGTTCATTAATTTTTTTTAAACGCTCTCAAGAGTCACGTACTCACATGGTTTTTTAAAACGCTCTTATACCGTCATGTGACGCAGCGAGAGGAGACGAGGACCCACACGATGTGTGGTGCAGTTATTTATCTCAAAAACGAACCAGGGCCGTGCAAATTCATCTCAAAATAAGTTACGCGAACTTGGCCTTATACGAGGAGGGCGCAAATCTTTACCTCAAAATTAGTTATGTATAAGAGTCGTCTCTGGCCTAGCGACATCAGGACCAAACGATTTTTTAATCTTTTCAACGCGGCACCTTGGTGCAATTAGTCGATTCCGACAGATTGTAATCTGTCCATTTGATCTATGTTAGAGCTATAGATAACTCAAATTGATAGGTGGACCTATTAGATTTATCTCAAAGAAAATAAAAGCATCTCCCCTTCCCCGGCCGTATGTACCAATCCTCCCGTAAGTACGTACGTATACTCCCTGCCCTTCCCTAACCTTCTATTTTCTAACAACTCAATATAAAAACAATAGCTAAATGATCATAATTCTGGATTTATGTTTGATTTTTAATATATTTGAATTGCTGTTTTATTTGTAATCAAAATAAATACTTCAATGGCTATAGTTGGCTTTGTTAGATTAAATGGGCTAGACCCAATTTAATCCTAATAAATTTTATGACCCCACAATTAATATTAAGAGATTAATACTACCTTGAAAATCAACGTGGAGAGATCTCAATTTAAATATGCTATTATCAGATAGCACCTGTAGAGTCGCTGAGATGGTGGTGGGATTGTCACGCTGTTGGCGCAGAATTTTGACCCGCCTTGCAACCAAACGGGTTTCGTGTTTCCACGGCGGCCTGGGAGATCTGCTTAACTCCAGTGCAGGTCCAAATAGCTTGCCCAGTGATGCGCAGAGCGTGACAGTTGATTTGATCTGCAATCAACAAGATAAACAAGCAAACCGCGTTAAAAAACAATGGCCGATCGGTCGATAGGCTGATGTCGCATTGTCGTGGCCCAGCCGATAGGGCAAAGCTATATCGGCTTACTTGTGACAAAATAAGATTAAAGTATGGATCTTATCTTATCGGCCTTCATCAACATATTAACATCGATTAATGGCATCGGCCGATAAGGGATAACAAAGAAAACTACACTAGCTAATACTCTAGTGCAAATCTACATGAACCAATCAACCAATATAAATATATCAATCACAGATAAACCCTAGAGAATTATCCATAATAGACGCATTTCTATTAATCAATCCGTTTATGTAGATGACAGATACACATGAAAACATTATAATAAACACGTGTATCAGATAAAACTGGCTGAAACCCCATTTATATCCTTAATTACAACCGAAAGTAGGCTTTGTGTTAGATCTCGAAATAGGACTAAGGTCGATAGCAACTCAAAGTGTGAATCGAAACTTAACACAAAGAAAATCAAGCCGTCGATTGCTTTTGGGGATGGTAGATGCATTGAACAATCTAACCAAGCATAATAATTAAACCGTCGTCGGCAATGAACCCTAAAACGAATAGATCGCCGGCGAAGCATAATTAAGACGTCTGTCAAGATTACCCAAAACATGATAGACGACGATCACATCATTGAGGCTTAACGTGCCTAAAACGACACGCTAGCCCCGACGATGCCGATCGTCGGGAACGAGTTCTTACCTTTGCTCCGGGAAGGCAAGAACTCGTCAAGGTCAACCTCTTACGAGGGTTGGCGATGCGCCGAAGTAGATTGAACTGGTTTGTTGTATTGGATTGTGAGAGAGTTTCTATGTACAAACTACCGGGATATTTATACCCGAGATTACAACAGGATCCTTGTAGGACACGATCTTATCTCTAACAAACAACAAGTCTTTACGGCAGACTCTTGCCACAGATTAGATCTAAACCTACTTGATTTACAAGATACAATTGCCTAAAATCGAGCTTTATCTCTATTTGGCAACTTCCTTAAAGCTTATCTTGAGCCCAGACCAAGCCCATGCTGACTCTGTCAACTTACAACCTGTATCGGCCAACAATCACATCAAATCCATATCAGCCGATACGTCCTTTCTGGCAGCACCTCCCCAGTCCGATACGGTTACCGAGTCCGATACGAAGCCTGGTCCGACTCCAACTCAATCCTTCTTCTCTGCTTCGGTTTCCTCTTTCACTTCCAAATCGATTACTGAAATCCGTCGTTAACACATGCCCCCCAATTCCGCTTCATTATATAATGTGGCGGAATTAACTCCGAGGAACCCATCGACTTCCTTACGAGAACTTGGCTGAAAACCGCGCAAATCCAGATTCACATCCCTCCGCCGCCGATTCGACAATCCCTTTGTGTTCCTCAACTCCGGCGACCCCTCGGCGTCCCGTCGACATCGACCCCCTCAACAGCGACCCCTTTCGACGACAACAATGGCCTCCGCTCCGTTCTACGCCTCCGAGGTCCCTGTGGTAAGTCAATCCCTTCTAAATCCACATTCTCACTTTTCCGCCGATTTCTTCAAACTAGGGATTCAAAATTTTGCCTCCCGGGTCTTATATTTTCATCGTCGTTCTTATGACCTAGGTTTTCAAAAACCAAATCCTGATCCCCACCGACGACAAATCACATCGCTTCTTACTAGGCCCCATGGGTGACTGCGACCCAACTTGGCTGATTAATGCTGAAACAGACAGAATCCCCTTCAGGCAAGCCAAGCCCAATGTTTCTTCATGGAAACATACCTTCAGATCTTGGCCGTCGAAGCTTAACGGATATAGAACCTGGCATAAGAGAATCGCTGCAGCCAAACAAATCCACTGGGACGAAATAGGAATCGGCCAATGCATTACTTTATCCCTGGCCGATACCAAGAAAAACGAGCCACTCATGTCGGCCGCCAGTTACTTCTGGTCTAGTACCTTAAACGCCTTCCTGTTCAAACAAGGTCCGATGACCCCAACTCTGATTGATGTCAAGATACTAACAGGATTGGACATTGACTCCGAAATCAATCCCTTCAGCCTCCTGGTGAACAACAGTCACAAATTGAAAACCAAGAAGATTGGAGGCTGGTCCGGATATATCTCTGAATACATGGAACAAGGATCAGTCTCGGAAAGAGAACATGTGGCTTTCCTGACACTGTGGTTGGAAAGATTCGTCTTCTGCGGATCGACCTGTGGCCCTACCACAAATTGTCAACACTTGGCTCAAGCTTTGGCCGACAAGAAGCAAATCCCTCTTGGCCGATACCTCTTGGAAGCTGTCTATTGGCTACTCCATACCTCCACTCAAGACTTAATGTTGAAGCAAACTGTGGCTCATGGAGGACCATGGTGGTTTATTCAGCTTTGGCTCACCATCCACACCAACACCATAGTTGATTGGCCACCACTATCGGACTCTTGCTTCCCATCAAAATATGCCGATCATGAAGATCCCAGGACCAGAAGATGCATGTCCTATGGGGAAGCAGCCTCCGTTTATCCAGGAGCAGACCAATCGGCCGAAGACATGTCTACATGGTTCATCCGATTCTACACCGGCCCTCCATCAGTTAGGATGGACATGTTCATCTACACCTCGGACCGAGATTTTGAACTCCATGACGATCTTCAATTGAGCTTGGTAAATGATGACATGGAGTCAAGGGAACTATTCATGATTGGCCTCACCCCATGCCTACTCCCAGTAGGCATATTTCAAGGAAAAAGCACCAGCCTGTCTTACGAGTTTTACAATCCAATGGTAGCTGCTAGACAGTGCGGGCTTGGACAACTCCCCATCAATTTGTATCTTCATAGACTCCTAGAGAGCAAAGGCACAGTTCTATCGACGCTGGTCATGAGCAAAGCACTAGAAATCAAACTCCCAAATCTTGGCGACTGCGACCGATTGCATTTGAGCGCCTTCGTTCATATCAACTTCCAGTCATGGTGGCAAGAATGGGCCGCTCATATTTTCCACCAATCGGCCAGATTTTATGTGACAGAGCTTATCCAGGGTATCAGCCCTCAAGTCCCAGACGGGCCGATACCATCCGTGAGCAACAGTGGACGGAAAATCTTTTATGCTCAAGCCATAGCTCCATCATCGGCCTTACTGCCCCAAAGGTTTCAACGCTACTTCAAGGGCCGATGATTAAAGAAAATCCCAAGAGGAAAGCACCAGCCAAGGGCAAATCCCAAAAATCCAGCAAGAAGGCCAAAACTGACGACCAAGCCGATCTCGAAGAGCTGGATTCCCCCATGGAAGAATTCCTTGATGAACAAGTGATGGAGGAGAAGATCAATGCAGCAGCCGCCGATGTGTCTGAAGAAGAAGATTCGTCGGCTGAGACCCTCATGAAACCATCGGCCAAGACCACCACAATCCTATCGGCCGATGACCAAGCCGGTGCTGCCCCACCAAGGAAGACTAGACATGCAGTCCGCAAGGTCAATATAATCTCTTCTCCATGCTTACATAATGCCCTTGTACTGTCATACTTTAACTTCACGTCCTTTTCAGGCTGCGGTGTCATCTGTACTGAAGGAAAGAGCCCGTTCGGCCCTTTTATCAAGAACCAAGAAAGCCACTCTACAATGACGCGAACGAGCCAAGGCCCGATTGAGGACTCCTTCTCCTTCTCCACCACCCTCTCCGACTGTCTCGGTAAGAGTTGATTTTTGCATTATCTTGCTATTTATATAACCCTATTTACCAATTTCTTGCCTTTTCAGCCTAGGGCTCCATCATCTTCACCATATCGGCCAATCCCCTCGCCTACTGCGTTGACACACCAAAGGGAGGCCGATGCGAGGACCACTGATGCTCCAACACAGGTAACTAAGATTACTCGGACCCCCTTTCTGTCGGTTCCTGTTTAATAAGGCTGACCTCGACCCATGTTGATATTTGTAGAACCTGGCCGATATGTTCTCCTTTGATATCGGCCAGTTTCTTGACGATGAGGACAAGGAGCTATCCAGCACAACCAGGGCACCAATCTCTGACGATCTGAAGAACCGGCTGACCGACATCGCCAATCGGCTGGAGTCCTCGCTGGAGTACTTGATGGAAGATTGCACCCCCATCAGGGTCAGGGTACAAGAAATTCAAGACGAACTGCCCGAAGACCTGATGGAGGTCCTAACACCGGCCATCTTCTTGGAGCAATACCGATTCAAGCTCAACAAGGCCAAAGAAAGACTCACAGAGCGACGAGAGCGTGACCAACTGGAATCGGCTCTGTCTGCCAGCAAGGCCCAAGTTAACGCTAACAAGACCAAACTGGACGAGCTAGCGGTGGAGCCGATCGTCTTGAAAAACAGACTTGAAGAACTCCGTCGTCTTGAGGCGGAGCTAGAATCGAAGCTGAAATCCACTCGTCAAGAAATCCAAGAAGTCGAAGGCGGGATAGCTACCTCGCCTAAGGCCATAGAAGACCAGACGGCAAAGCTGAAGGCATCGGCCAAGTACCTTGCGACCCTGAACAAATCGCTGAAGCCGATCCCAAGGTCGACGGCCGATGACGCCCAGGCTATAGAAGACATCGAGCAGATCCGCCGTAAAGCCGTTGCAGCTATTGCAGACTTCATAGGATGATGTAGCATATTTTGTCTTTATACTGTGTAAACGCAAACCTTATCGGCCAAGCAGCCGAATTTGATATGAAAACTCCAACTTGAATATTATTTGTGAAATCCTTCAAACAAATATCCTTTGATCTTATCGGTCAGAAATCTGAATTCGACCTTAATCTGAAAAGTCCAGCTTGAAATTCATCCTGCAAACAAATATTCCTTTATAAATAAACTCATCGGCCAGAAAGCCGAATGCCTTGAAAGATTGTTTGATTGTTTGAAAAATTCCTTGAAAAATTCCGCGATCGTATATATATATACCCCCCAAATTTTAGAAGATGAGGGCTCATGTTGTAAAATTTGAACTAAGGACGATAGTATATATCGGCCATCTAGAGACGATGCATAGCACATCGGCTGTTATCATAAATCGGCTGAGGGGCCGATCATGAATCAATCCAGACGCTAGGATAATATTTTTTTAAGTACTTGCCATTAAGAGCTCGTCCATAAATCTCACCATCTAGCCCCTTAAGCAAATAAGCATTGTGAGGGACACATCGATGAATCTGAAAAGGACCTTCCCAATTAGGTGACCACTTGCCGAAATTATTATCTCTGGAACCAATCGGCATTATTAGCTTCCATACAAGATCCCCTTCCTCAAATGACTTGGCAACAACCTTTTTGTTATAATGACGAGCCACTCTGTCTTTATCACGTTTAATTTTTTCTAATGCCCGTAATCGGACATGCGCCAAGTCATCTAACTCATCGACCATAAGATTATGGTACTCATCGGCTGTCAAGTCGTCTTGCAAAGCAATCCTTCTTGAGCCGATGTTGGTTTCCCATGGTAGCACAGCTTCATGTCCATAAACCAACTGATACGGAGGTACTTGAATCACACCATGGCAAGCCATCCGATACGCCCAAAGGGAATCGGCCAGCGTCGCGTCCCATTGCCTCGGTTGTTCGTCGATTTTCCTCTTGATCAACTTGATTAAAGTCTTGTTGGAAGCCTCTGCCTGCCCATTAGCTTGCGCGTAGTAAGGAGAAGAATTTAATAATTTAATGCCCACGCTGTCGACGAACTGGACGAACTCGTCGGACACGAAGATTGATCCCTGATCGGTGGTTATTGTCTGAGGTAACCCAAACCGATATATGATATATTCCTTGACAAACTGAATCGCATATTTGGAATCAACCTTCTTAAGGGGAACGGCCTCAACCCACTTTGTGAAGTAATCTGTAGCCACCAAGATATATTTGTGCCCCTTACTTGATGGCGAGTTAATTTGGCCGATCATATCTATTCCCCATCCACGAAACGGCCACGGCTTTATGATTGGATGCATAGCCGATGCCGGTGCTCGCTGAATTGCTCCAAATTTCTGATAATCTTGACATCCTTTATAATATTTGAAACAATCCTCTAGCATTGTCGGCTAAAAATATCCAACGCGTTTCAACAGCCATCTCATTTTATGGGCCGATTGATGTGTTCCACAAATCTCTTCGTGGACCTCGCTCATAACAATTTTGGTCTCCTCAGGACCTAGACACTTGAGCAAGACACCATCAACCGTCCGATGGTATAAGTCATTATCTAACAGAACATACTGCAATACTTTGTATTTCATCTTCCGTGACGCCGATTGGGAAGGATTCTTCAAATAATCAATGATAGCAAATCTCCAATCGTCGGCGTCCACGGCGGCGACTCGAACCCGTACATCCTTGGCCATCAGCCTGTATCCCGATGCCCCCTGAGCCAGATCATTGGCCTCGAAGTTTTGCTTCCTGGGTATATGCCTCATTGTCACAATCTTGAATGCTTGAAGCAACACCTTGCACTCTTCATTGTAGACTTTGAGGATATCATCTTTGCATTCATACTCTCCAGAAAGTTGATTAATTACCAGTTGTGAATCACCAATGATCTCCACGGAATCAGCCTCGACTTCTTGTAATAACTGCAAGCCTTTAAGCACCGCTTCGTACTCTGCTTGATTGTTAGTATAATAAGGCTTGATAGTAAAAGCAAACTCAAAACTTTCCCCCCGAGGGGATATAATGACCAGGCCGATACCGCATCCGTGTCGGCAGACAGATCCATCAAAATACAGCGTCCATGGTACGATATCTGCATATGCGACTGAATCATCCCGGTGTTGAACAATGAAATCGGCCAGGGCTTGTCCTTTGATCGCTTTGGCCGATTCATATCTGAGGTCAAACTCTGTTAAGGCAAAAATCCACTTCCCAATTCTTCCTTTTAATACAGGGGCCGATAACATGTATTTCATCACATCGGCCTTACTTACCACAATGCGCTCGTTGGAAAGTAAATAATGTCTCAATTTAGTACATGAAAAATATAAGCACAAACATAATTTCTCCACCGGCGTGTACCTTGTTTCGGCGTCTAACATCCTCCTACTGAGATAAAAAATAGCTCTTTCCTTACCATCAATATCTTGAACCAAGACTGAGCCGATGGATTTCTCATTGGCCGATAGGTACAGCCTGAATGGGACCTCTTTCCGTGGAGGGATTAGAACTAGGGGAGAGGTTAAATACTCTTTGATATCGTCCAGCGCCTTCTGTTGCTTATCACCCCATACGAATTCGTGATCGTCCTTTATCTTCAACAGTGGAGTGAATAGCTCTATTCTGCCTGAAAGATTTGATATAAAACGCCGGACAAAGTTGATCTTCCCGAGCAGAGATTGTAACTTGGTCTTGTTTTCTGGAGGCTTGATTTTCTGGATGGCATCAATACTCTTCTGTGTAATTTCAGTTCCCCTCTCGTGGACCAAGAAACCCAAAAACTGACCGGCCGATACGCCAAAGGCACACTTGTTAGGGTTCATCTTTAAACCATATTTTCTTGCCCTTTCTAGTACCTTGCGTAAATCGGCCAAGTACATATCATATTCTTTTGACTTTATGACGACATCATCTATATAAACCTCAATCAATGAACCGATAAGATCATGAAAAATATAATTCATGACCCTCTGATAAGTAGCTCCAGCATTTTTCAAGCCAAAGGTCATGACAACCCACTCGTACAGGCCGATTGCCCCTGGGCATCTGAAAGCTGTCTTATGAATGTCTTCCTTAGCCATAAGGATCTGATTGTAGCCTGCGTTTCCATCCATAAAACTGATAACCTTATGCCCAGATGCAGCGTCGACTAGCAAATCGGCCAGTGGCATAGGGTACTCGTCCTTTGGTGTTGCCTTGTTTAGATCTCTGAAATCGATACATACCCTTAGCTTGCCGTTCTTCTTCAATACTGGAACTATGTTGGAGACCCACTCCGCGTATCGGCAGGGTCTGATAAAGTTGGCGTCGTAAAGCCGGGTGATCTCTGCTTTGATAGCTTCATACATATCGGCCTTAAATCTCCTAGGAGATTGTTTAAATGGCCGATAGCTTGGTTTGATAGGTAGCCGATGCTCTACGATCGATCGGCTTAATCCTGGCATCTCATGGTATTCCCATGCAAAACAATTCATGAACTCTTTCAGAAGATTTATCAGATTATTCTTATACTCCTTTGGTAGGCTAGCACTTACATACGTCAGCCTAGGCCTATCACCTATTCCTATATCAACCTCTTCAACTTCGTCGGCCGATGTGAAGCTTTGTCCCAATTTTTCATCTAACTCATCCACTGCATTGTCTGTGTAGGGACCAGCTTGTTCGTCTTGGACAGTGGATGGCACATCTTTGTTAAAGCAATTGCTTGTCTTGATCTTCAATCGTCTCGATATCGCAATCAGTTACTTTGAGGAAATCGGCGCCCCAGACTCGCCCGGACAAGCAATCGATTCCCTCCATCTCCCAAACTGCGAGATCGGCATTGGCCACGTGTACTGACCGATCGGCCTGCACGATCTCGACCTGGTCCCCTTGCCATTGTATCAAACATTGATGCATTGTTGAAGGGACGCAACAGTTTGCATGGATCCAGTCTCGTCCCAACAACAAGCTGTAGGAACCCTTTCCATCGAAGACGAAGAAGGTTGTGTGTATCGTCTTGCTGCCCACGGTGAGTTCCACATTGAGCACCCCCTTCGTGTAACGTCCCGCCTCCACGAGGCCGGGCCCGCTTACACCTAGCAGCTTAAATATGACATAGACTGCCCTCACAAACCAACACCAGTCTTTTCTGCGCACTTTGTCCTCACTCATGCGCACCCGGGAAGACTTCCCGGTCGGTCACCCATCCCTAGATTTCAGTTCTTTAGAGATGGGCTTCCGGAAAAGAAGTTGCAACTTGTTGGCATGAGTATCCTATCAATCCTATTATGCCTTGGGTCAGGGTGTTACATCCTCACCCCCTTAAGAGATCGACGTCCTCGTCGATCAACCCCAAGCCAGGAACTCCCTCTCTTGGCCACGTCCGTGTGTCCAGTGCCAGCGCATGTGCCATGCTGTGTGACCATACCGGGTCCACACCAGCCATGGACACCATGCCTGCGCAACTGCGACACACGCGCCTATGAAACCGCGAGAGTCGGCTCTGATACCATACTGTAACGTCCCGCCTCCACGAGGCCGGGCCCGCTTACACCTAGCAGCTTAAATAGGACATAGACTGCCCTCACAAACCAACACCAGTCTTTTCTGCGCACTTTGTGCTCACTCATGCGCACCCGGGAAGGCTTCCCGGTCGGTCACCCATCCCTAGATTTCTCCAAGCCAAGGACGCTTAACTTTAGAGTTCTTTAGAGATGGGCTTCCGGAAAAGAAGTTGCAACTTGTTGGCATGAGTATCCTATCAATCCTATTATGCCTTGGGCCAGGGTGTTACACTTCGCCTCAGAGGCGTTGCCACCAAAGTCTTTTAACACCATATTGGTCTTGATAAGGTCTTCAGGTACTTTTCCAAGCTTCCTGAAGGTTGTGTATGGCATCAAATTGACCGCCGCGCCGCCATCGACCAGCATCTTCGTCATCGGCCGCCCGTTGATAAATCCCTTGATGTATAACGGCCGCAAGTGTCTGTAGCTGGCGTCAACTGGCTTGTCGAAGATGGCTTGATCTGGTGACAACTGTAGTCTGGCCGAAGATTGTTCGTCGTCGGCCATTGCTTCATCAGCCGCCTGCACGCTGTGCTCTGCTGGCAATATGAAAACCATATTAACAGGCGCCGATGCCACTCTTTTACCTTTTGAAGCCGAAGAAGCCCGAGCTGTATTGGAAGTGCCCTCATCGGCCTTGACCACCGTGGACTTTATCCTCCACTCCTTCTTGGTCTTGGCTGGCCGATGGTCTATCTCTGCCTATTGCTTCTGGATTTGCTCCTTCCTCCTTAGCCTCTGAACCCGCCGTTTTTGTGTCTTGGTGAATACATCGCTTGGGCACCATTGGGGGTTCTGGACTTGCTCCTCGTCTTCTATATGTTGCTCTTGGCGCATCGGCCCTAGCCTTTCATGCACAGATTTTCTTTGCTTGGCCGGCCGGTGCGCTTGCTTGCTTGAGCTGCCCTGATAATAATCTTCTGCCCCATTGCACGTAGGGCACTCCTGAACAGATGGCAACCTCATCCCCTCATTCCAGCAGAACCGGAAAAACTCGCACTCCCAATGTGGGTCGTAAGAGTTGTCTTGATCGGCGTAGTCTTGAGCTTGTTCTTCCTGCCTCCGCTGGTACTTTTTGATCAGGCCCTCAGAGGTCTGATAAGGTTGCTTTCCAGTCTGATGGCCACCGCCATCGGCCCTGTCCGCCCGCACCATGTTGACTGGGAACGGGTGTCCTTCTATCTTCATCGGCTTCTTGGCGTCGTCAATCTTAATCCTGCCTTGTTCGATAGCCGATTGAATCTGTTGTCGGAAGATCTTGCACTCATTTGTATGGGGTGAATAAGAGTTGTGCCACTTGCAATATCTTCTCTTCTTGATCTCTTCGGCCGATGGCAGTATATGACCTACTGGTAGCTGGATCTACTTTTCCTGCAAAAGTAAGTCAAATATTTTGTCGGCCTTGTTGATGTCGAAGTCGTATTTATCTTCTTTGTCGCCCTTTTTGGCCCATTGGCAAGTTGTCGGCTTCCTCATCCGGGCCCACTCGGCCAGGTCGACATCAACATCTTCCTCGTCGTCGTCGTCGGAGGCATACTGATAAACTGTGTTGATTTTCTTTACAAACTTCTTTGCCTCCTGGAATCGTTGTTCGTGGGCCGATACCCGTTGTGCTAGCTGAGCTAGGCTTTCAAATTCCTGCGAGGAGAACCTCTCGCGTATCGGCCCTAGCAATCCTTAAAATGCCAAATCGGCCAACTGGAAATCGATCAAGCTGAGGCTGTAACACCTGTTCCTTATGTCTTTAAACCTTTGGATATACTCTGGGACCGATTCGTCAACTCGTTGCCTAATGGCGGTGAGATCGTACAGTTTCATCTCTTGTACACCATTGTAGAAATATCTGTGAAACTGTTTCTCTAGATCTATCCATCCTCTGATGGAATTGCAGGGTAAAGATGAAAACCACGTGAATGCAGACCCTAATAAGGACAGAGGGAAAAACCTCACCCTCAACGCCTCGATAGCCGATGCCTCCCCGCACTGTGCTAGGAATCGGTTGACATGCTCGTATGTCGAGACGTTGTCCTGTCCCGAAAACTTGGAGAAGTCTAGGATCTTGTATCGGCCTGGCAATGGCACTCTGTCAAATTCCTCGGGATACGGGTGCCGATACACAGTAGAGCTTTCCTTGGGCTTCAAGCCGAACTGATCTCGCATCACTTCAGCTATCATATTGGCCCAGTATCCTGCGGGCCGATGTGGGAGGTCTTGCTGATATGATTGCTTCCCCTTGGTCCATTGAGCATATTGCTCCTCCGTGATGTGCTGAGGGCTCTCCCCTGTCTGACTGGTGAGGACCAGTGGCAGTGTTGTTGTTGGCTATGCCGATGGGGGTGTGTTGGCGCAGAATTTCGACCCGTCCAGCAACCAAACGGGTTCCGCGTTACCACGGCGGCCTGGGAGATCTGCTTAACTCCAGTGCAGTTCCAAATTGGCTTGCCTAGTCATGCGCAGAGCGTGCCAGTTGATTTGATCTGCAATCAACAAGAAACAAGTAAACCATATCAGAAAACAACGGTCGATCGGCCGATAGGCCGATGTCACATTGTTATAGCCCAGCCGATAAGGCAAAGCTGTATCGGCTTACTTGATATAATAAGCAAATTGAAGAGATCTAATCTCATCGGCCCATGCTAAAAGCGTGTGACAGATTAATGAAATTAGCCGATGAGGGTTTCATGAGGATAACTACACTAGCTATTACTCTAGTGCAAACTTATACAAGTCAATCGGCTAACATAAATACACCAACCACAAAGAAGTCTTTAAAAACACTCTGTGACCGATATGTTTATATTCGTCGATCCACATGTATAAGTGGCAAACACATGCAAAAACATAAATAATCACATGCATTAGATAAGACCGCCTGTAACCCCAGCGCTATCCTTAATTACAATCGAAAACAGGCTTCGTGTTAGATCTCGAAACAGGACTAAGGTCGATAGCAACTCAAAGTGTGAATCGAGACTTAACACAAAGAAAATCAAGCCGTCGATTGCTTTTGGGGATGGTAAATGCCTTAGATAATCTAAACGAGCAAACTGATTCAACCATCATCGGCAACAAACCCTAAAACGAGTTAACTGCTGACGAGATAGAATCAGAAGACCGCGTCAAGATTAGCTAACACACGATAAACGACGATCACTTCATCAGGGCTTAACGTGCCTAAAGCGACACGCTAGCCCCGACGATGCAAATTGTCGGGTACGAGTTCTTACCTTGCTCTTGGGAAGCAAGATCTCGTCAAAAGTTAACCTCTTGCGAGGGTTGGTGATGCGCCGAAAGTAGATTAGTTTGATTGTATGATTGATTGAGAGAGATTACAACAGGATCCTTGTAGGACACGATCTTATCTTAACAAACAACAAGTCTTTACGGCAGACTCTTGCCACAGATTAGATCTAAACCTACTTGATTTACAAGATACAATTGCCTAAAACCGAGCTTTATCTCTATTTGGCAACTTCCTTAAAGCTTATCTTGAGCCCAGACCAAGCCCACGCTGACTCTGTCAACTTACAACCTGTATCGGCCAACAATCACATCAAATCCATATCGGCCGATACGTCCTTTCTGGCAGCACCTCCCCAGTCCGATACGGTTACCGAGTCCGATACGAAGCCTGGTCCGACTCCAACTCAATCCTTCTTCTCTGCTTCGGTTTCCTCTTTCACTTCCAAATCGATTACCAAAATCCGTCGTTAACACACGCGCACGCGTCGAGCCAGGCCGAGGGCGTGGCGTGGATGCTCTCTCTCTGTTATGTTTTGATGGAAAACATGACTGACACTCCTCAGGAAAACCCTATTCTTCTATTCCTATGCTTTTACTTGATGGAAAATGTAACTAACACTCCTGACACTCCTTGGGAAAACCCTATTCTTCTATTCTTGCGCTTTTTCTTGGTGGAAAACGTAACTGACACTCCTCGGGAAAACCATGTTCTTCTGTTCCTGCGGTTTGATGGAAAATGTAACTGACACTTCTCGGGAAAACCATGTTCTTCTGTTCCTGCGCTTTTTCTTGATGGAAAACGTAACTGACACTCCTCGGGAAAACCCTGTTCTTCTGCTCCTGCGCTTTTTTTATTTTTCCGGTTCCGATTACCTGTGTGCACAGGTTCTCGAGATGAGCAGGCCTCCGGAATTTCGTCCGCTTGAGCACCTACATGGGTAGACGAACGATCATGTTTTTGGGGAGGGAAAACCCTGTTCTTCTGTTCCTGCGCTTTTGCTATTTCTCCGGTTTCGATTACCTGCGTGCACAGGTTCTTGACATGTGCAGGCCTCCGAAACTCCGTCCATTTGAGCACCTACACGGGTAGACGGGCGATCAAATTTTTGGGGAGCGCATTCTTGCGTGACTGCTCTCTGCACTTGTTGGCGCAGAATTTGGACCCGTTCGACCACAAAACGGGTTCCGCGTTACCACGGCGGCCTGGGAGATCTGCTTAACTCCAGTGCAGGTCCAAATTGGCTTGCCTGGTCGTGCGCAGAGCGTGGCAGTTGATTTGATCTGCAATCAACAAGAAACAAGTAAACCATATCAGAAAACAATGGTCGATCGGCCGGTAGGCCGATGTCACATTGTTATAGCCCAGCCGATAGGGCAAAGCTGTATCGGCTTACTCAAGATAATAAGTAAATTAAAACAGATCTAATCTCATCGGCCTATTTTAACATGCCTAAGGCAAATTACTAGAAGCAGCCGATGAGGATTTCATGAAGATAAACACACTAGCTATTACCCTAGTGCAAACTTATACAAGCCAATCGGCCAACATTAATACACCAATCACAAAGACATCTTGAAGACACCCTGCAACCGATACGTTTATATTCGTCGATCCACACGTATAAGTGGCAAACACATGCAAAAACATAAATAATCACATGCATTAGGTAAGACCGGCTGAAACCCCGGCGCTATCCTTAATTACAATCGAAAACAGGCTTCGTGTTAGATCTCGAAACAGGACTAGGGTCGATAGCAACTCAAAGTGTGAATCGAGACTTAACACAAAGAAAATCAAGCCGTCGATTGCTTTTGGGGATGGTAAATGCCTTAGATAACCTAAACAAGTAAACCAATTCAATCATCGTCGACAACAAACCCTAAAACAAGTTAACCGCTGGCGAGATGGAATTAGCACACCACATCTAGGTTAGCTAAAACACGATAAACGACGATCACATCATCAGGGCTTAACGTGCCTAAAGCGACACGCTAGCCCCGACGATGCAAATCGTCGGGTACGAGTTCTTACCTTGCTCTAAGGAAGCAAGAACTCGTCAGGAGTCGACCTCTTACGAGGGTTGGCGATGCGCCGAAAGTAGATTGATTTGATTGTGTGATTGATTGAGAGAGATTACATGTACAAACTATCGGGATATTTATACCCGAGGTTACAACAGAACCCTTGTAGGGCACGATCTTATCTACAACTAACAAACAAGTCATTGCGGCAGACTTAAGCCACAGATTAGATCTAAACTACTTAATTTACAAGATACAATTGCCTAAAACCGAGCTTTATCTCTATTTGGCAACTTCCTTGAAGCTTATTCCGAGCCCAGACCAAGCCCACATTGACGCTGTCAACTCACAACCCGTATCGGCCCATGACCAAACCGAATCCGTATCGGCCGATACGCTCTCTATAGCAACACTTCCCCAGTCCGATACGGTTACCGGGTCCGATACGAAGCCTGGTCCGACTCCAACTCAATCCTTCCTCTCTGCTTCGGTTTCCTCTTTTCTCTCCAAGTCGATTACCAAAATCCGTCGTTAACAGCACTACATCGTCTATTTTCTCTGCATCCTCTACATTGTCATGTCAACCGGTGGCGGGAACGACGGCACTACTGGAGGCGAGAACGGCTCCATCAACAGAGGCAGCAACACCAATACTGCCTCACCCAGCACCGAAGCGTTCTCTGGGTATGTCAATTTCCTCACTATAGTGTTAAACATGTTTCTGGATGATGCTTATTTTGTTGTTAGCATGTTCATGTTTAGCACTATCACTAGATCATTCTACTGTATACATGTCATGCTTAGTATGTTATTTTTCTGGATTAAAATATGTTGAACCATGACTATATTTTCAACAATCCAAAAACTTGATAGGTTTTTTCGGTAGTTGGCTTTGCTGCATCACTAAAACCTCATGCATTCGATGGTTCAAACTATAAGAGATGAAAGCACGTGCACTACTGTGGTTGACAGTTATGCAATGCTTCTTTGTTTCACGAGGCAAGATGTAACGTCCCGCCTCCACGAGGCCGGGCCCACTTACACCTAACAGCTTAAATAGGACATAGAGGAACTCGTGCGTACCCGGGAAGGACTTCCCGGTCGGTCACCCATCCCTAGATTTCTTCAGGCCAAGCACGCTTAACTTTAGAGTTCTTTGGAGATGGGCTTCCGGAAAAAAAGTTGCAACTTGTTGGCATGAGTATCCTATCAATCCTATTATGCCTTGGGCCGGGGTGTTACATCCTCACCCCCTTAAGAGATCGACGTCCTCGTCGATCAACCCCAAGCCAGGAACTTCCTCTCTTGGCCACGTCCGTGTGTCCAGTGCCAGCGCATGTGCCATGCTGTGTGACCATACCAGGTCCACACCAGCCATGCACACCATGCCTGCGCAACTGCAACACACCCATGTCCAGTGCCAGCGCATGTGTCATGCTGTGTGACCACACCGAGTCCACACCAGCCATGCGCACCATGCCTGCGCAACTGTGACACACGCGCCCGTGAAACCGCGAGAGTCGGCTCTGATACCATACTGTAATGTCCCGCCTCCACGAGGCCGGGCCCGCTTACATCTAGCAGCTTAAATAGGACATAGACTGCCCTCACAAACCAACACCAGTCTTTTCTGCGCACTTTGTCCTCACTCATGCGCACCCGGAAAGGACTTCCCGGTCGGTCACCTATCCCTATATTTCTCCAGGCCAAGCACGCTTAACTTTAGAGTTCTTTGGAGATGGGCTTTCGGAAAAGAAGTTGCAACTTGTTGGCATGAGTATCCTATCAATCCTATTATGCCTTGGGCCGGGGTGTTACACAAGACGACCGAACGACCTCTCTTGCTTAAGAAGGAGGCTAAGTTCGAGTCTGTGAATTGCTTGTTCCGTGGAGCATTGATCAATGTACTAGCTAACAACATGGTGAATGTGTACATGCACATGCTTAGGGAAGGACATGTGGGATGCACTTGAGGCCAAGTTCGGAGTCTCCGATGCTGGCAGTGAATTGTATGTCAAGGAGTAGTTCTCCGATGCTGGCAGTGAGCTGTATGTCATGGAACAATTTTTTGACTACAAGATGGTCGATGACCGTTCTGTAGTAGAACAAGCTCATCAAATTCAGGCGCTGGCAAAGGAACTGGAAAACAACAGCTGCGAGTTGCCGGACAAGTTTGTGGCGAGTAGCATTATTGCCAAATTGTCACCTTCTTGGTCGGATTTTGCCACTTCTCTAAAACACAAGAAGCAAGAGTTCAGTATTACTGATTTCATTGGCTCTTTGGGTGTTGAGGAGAAGGCGAGGGCAAAGAACAATTGTGGCAAAAAGGTCGAAGGAGGTTCTAGCGTCAATTTGGTACAGAAGAAGAACCCTCATGCATCCCACAACAACAAGAAGAAGGTCAAACCGGATGTCAAACCCAAGGTTGCAACCAATTTTAAGAAAAAAGGCAAAAGACAACTGCTTTGTGTGCGGTGAGCCTGGTCATTGGGCTAAGGATTGTCCTGATCGCAAGAACAAAAAGTCTGCAAACATGGTTATTAGCGATAAAGGAGAAACATCGGGGTATTGTAATTTTTTACCTACAGTTATTTCTGTTTTTCACTCACCTGAGTGGTCGGTTGGTACTGGTGCTAATATTCATGTGTGTGTTGACATTTTCTTGTTTTCTTCTTATCAAGTCGGAAGAGGTTCCTCCTTGCTGATGGGGAATGGTTCGCTTGCAGTTGTTCATAGTGTTGGTACGATCGATCTGAAGTTTACTTCAGGAAAGACCGTACAGCTGAAGAGCATGCATCATGTCCCCTCAATAAAGAAGAATCTTGTTAGCGGCTCTTTACTTTGTAGAGATGGTTTTAAACTTGTGTTTCAGTCTAATAAATGTGTCATATCTAAATATGAAACATTTGTTGGTAAAGGTTATGACAGTGGAGGCTTGTTCCGCTTTTCTTTATACGATGTGTGTAATAATGTTGTGAACCATGTGAACAATGATGATGAGACCAATGTTTGGCATTCATGACTTTGTCATGTGAATTTTGGTTGTATGACGCGCTTAGCTAACATGAGTTTAATCCCAAAATTTACTTTGGTCAAAGGTTCTAATTGTCATACTTGTGTTCAAACGAAACAACCTCGCAAGCCTCATAAGGCATCAGAGGCGAGAAATTTGGCACCGCTAGAACTTGTTCATTCCGATCTGTGTGAAATGAAAGGCGTACTGACTAAAGAGGGAAAGAAATACTTCATGACACTTATAGATGATTGCACTAGATTTTGCTATGTGTATTTACTGAAAACAAAGGATGAAGCATTGCATTACTGTAAAATCTATAAAGTTAAGGTAGAAAACCAACTTGAAAAGAAAATCAAACAGTTAAGGTCTGACCGAGGTGTAGAGTATTTTTCAAATGAGTTTACTTCATTCTGTGAAGAGTCTGAAATTATTCACGAGAGGACACCTCCCTATTCACCCCAATCAAATGGGATAGCCGAAAGAAAGAACTGCACTCTAACTGAATTGGTGAATACCATGTTAGACACTGCGGAGCTTTTCAAGGAATGGTGGGTGAGGCTATATTGACTACTTGTCAAGTCCTGAATAAAATTTATACTAAGAATAAAGAAGTAACACCATTCGAGGAATGGAAAAGGAAAAAGTTGAATGTCTCATACTTGCGCACATGGGGATGTTTGGCTAAGGTTAATGTGCCTATAGTCAAAAAGTGCAAACTTGGACAAAAAACCGTAGATTGTGTGTTCCTTGGTTATGCTATTCACAACGTACGATATAAATTCTTAATTATAAATTCTGGAGTACCTGACATACGTGGTGGTACAATTTTTGAGTCCAGGGATGCTACATTTTTTGAAAATGAATTTTCCATGAAAGATGCACCTAACACTTCTAGTCAAGAACCTATTTTATCCCCTGAGTCTTTTGTACCGATAGAACACAATGATCAAACACCCGAGAAAAATCCTAAGGAGGATAACATTGTAGCTGCTCGAAAGAGTAGGAGACAAAGGACTGCAAAGTCCTTTGGTGATGACTACATTGCATACCTTGTGGATGACACTCCAAGAACCATAGAAAAGGCATATTCATCTCCTGACGCTTACTATTGGAAGCAAGCGGTACGCAGTGAGATGGACTCTATTATGTCTAATGGCACTTGGGAAGTCGTTGAGCGTCCATATGAGTGCAAACCTGTAGGATGCAAGTGGGTTTTCAAGAAAAAGCTTAGGCCTGATGGTACAATTGAAAAATACAAGCCAAGACTTGTGGCCAAGGGTTATACCTAAAAGAAAGGCGAGGATTTTTTCGACACTTATTCACCAGTTACTCGCTTGACCACGATTCGAGTACTACTTGCTCTGGTAGTCTCTCATGGTCTTCTCGTTCATCAAATGGACGTTAAGATAGCTTTCCTTAATGGAGAGTTGGAGGAGGAGATCTATATGGATCAATCAGACGAGTATGTATTAGAAGGTCAAGAAGGAATGGTGTGTAAGCTGTTGAAATTCTTGTATGGCCTTAAGCAAGCACCTAAGCAGTGGTATGAGAAGTTTGACAAAACATTGACATTTGTTGGATTTGTTGTGAACGAAGCTGACAAACACGTATACTATCACTATGGTGGGGGAGAGGAAGTGATCTTGTGTTTATATGTCGATGACATATTGATCTTTAGGACTAGCCTCAATGTGATTGAGGAGGTCAAGGACTTTCTATCCAAAAGTTTTGAGATAAAAGATTTGGGGGGTGGCTGATGTTATTCTTAACATTAAGCTACTGAGAGAAGATGATGGTGGGGTTACACTCATGCAATCCCACTATGTGGACAAAGTGTTGAGTCGCTTTGGTTAAAGTGATGGCAAGCCAGCTCCTACTCCTTATGATCCTTGTGTGCTATTAAGGAAAAACCAAAGAATAGCAAGGGATTAACTGAGATACTCCCAGATCATTGGTTCATTGATGTATTTAGCTAGTGCAACGAGGTCTGACATCTCATTTGCTGTGAGTAAGTTGAGCCGGTTTGTTTCAAATCCGGGGGATGATCACTGGCGTGCTTTGGAAAAAGTAATGCGCTATCTAAAAGACACTATGGGCTATGGAATTCACTATGCTAGGTACCCAAAAGTACTAGAGGGCTATAGTGATTCAAACTGGATCTCTGATGCTGATGAGATAAAAGCCTGTTAATGGAAAACATGGCGAGCTGGAAGATTTTCTTAACTTCGATGCAGGTCCAAAACTTCGGGTTCTAGGCGTGCCGGTTGATTTGATCCTGCAACCAACAAGATAGACCTGGTAAACGTTAGAAGGCGATAGCCGATCGACTGATACGCCGATATTGTATCATATCAGCCGATGCACGAAAGAATCAGCTATAAGTTGTAGTAGATGATGCTCATAAACTAAATTTGGATTAAATATAATCATAAACAACTCTTCTTTAATAAAACCAATCCTATAGGTCGAACCCAATCGATACAGCATAAGATTAATAATGTTAAAGTCAACTGTTATACAATTATATGATCTAAATAACTAGCCAATGTGTAGATGAATGTAAGTTAAACCTAAGTCAATTACGATCAGCGTTAGAGGTAAATGTCATGTAATTAATAACTTAATCTTTCTCTTAAATATAAGCAATTACGATAGATCGGACCTAACCGAGACAATATTAATTGCTGGTAGCAAAGATTAGATAAGTTACATAATTATATGGGTTTATATTGTTGCCGATGAAATAACTCAGGTGATGGGAGATAACATATCGGCTATAGCTTCGATACAGCCTTATATAAGACTATCAACCTTAATTAAATCTACTAAACACGTTATAACCTCAACAGATCAAACTTAACCGAGACAGTGCAAGATTAATAACAAGCTTAATAGATTTAAGGGATTGATAAGCTTATATAACATGATAAATATAACATATTAAGTTAAAGACAGCATGCAATCTTAAAACGAAACAGTTATACCAGGTAAGATCGGCTGAAACTCCGATACTACCCTTATCGGCAACCCAAGAGCAAGTAAGTTCTTACAACTTAAACTACAACTTAGTAGGTCAAACCCAATAGATGCAGCACCAAATTTTAAATTGAAATTGTAAGGTCTAAGCAAACCTTTGATTGTTTTTCAGGCTGGTAGATTGTCACACCCCAATCTGGCACCGCCGAACAACGGCACCTGATAGGAGCGTGTCGTAGGAAAACAACGCGAACCACTTCCTACGAAGCCACGATATTGATACCAGTCCCAGGACATAGCGCTGGTACCCACGATGACAATCATGAAACATTTCAATCCTTAAAATAAATAGAGGACTTATTTACCTTGACTTCTGTTGCAACTCTCAAGAAAGGCTCGTGAATGCAACAGACGACGCGGAAGCAGCAACAGCAGAAGCAGAGGCAGCAAAGACCAACGAACGAACACCCAACACCACAGGCAACGCTGGGAACTAGGACGAAACCCTAATCTTCACTTCACTTCGACTTCAACTTTAAAGTTGACAGGCTATATAGAGCAAGGGTGAGTACTTACATACTTAGCAAGCCAGAGGAATTTAGGTGGTTGATGCAAGCTGCAAGGGGAGGCTGTTTATTTTGCAATCAGTTTTATTTTTAAGTTTTCGACAATCTAAGTGTGTTCCTGTCCACAACCGAAGCGAGACAAGTCTCAGCTCGGTCGGGAGTGATAAGTAACAAATTGATTTTTCAAGTTTGCACAACTCCCAGAGTTGGCCTCAAAGCTGTTTCTCAAATCAAACCAATTTCCCAATCTTTAAAAGATAAGTGGTCCCCAAACGACCAATTACTTTCTAGGGACTCCCTGACCCGTTGTCTCCCTGACAGCCACTTGCTTCTCGAGCAACAAGTTTCTCAAACCAGTTCACCTTTTCATAAAGTTGGGTAAAACAAAAATTACGCAAAGAAATCACCTCACATCCACCTATGACTGTGGGCATGGCTGTTCGAATAGTTTGTTAACCTCTGCAGAGGGGGTACACTTTACCCACACGACGTTACTAACCCGGATCACCCAGCCCGTGCAGAACAGCCACGTCTGGTGACTTTGAGGTTTTCACGACAAGGCGTTTCGAAAGCCGACTCAGGGTCACCTTATGCCAATAGGAGGGGTCCCACGGACCAACAACAGGTCATGTCCCAGACCATACTGTGCCAGGAAGCCTAGGGGTCCTCCCCGACACCACCCCGACGAATCCACTTGTCCCTTGGCATCAAGATTTCTCTGGCCTAACTAATTACTCAGCTAGGGGTATCTCATTCATCCATGTGGTCGCACTTGTTATATGCTCGGATGTAATTCCCAAGGAATCGGTCCTTAAAAGCAACCACACAAGCATCCCGCCCAGGAATGACCTTGCGTCGCGAGTTTTGTTTTTAAAACTCAATTTTCTTTCACAAGGCACCAACCTAGGCGTCGGGTTTTCCAAAGCTTTCATAAATCAAGTTTTACCCAAGATGTTCTCAGATTTTATGTTTGAAGGCGGCCATTGATATTCGCACAAGGTGCACGAATACCAAGGCACCGCACAGGTGGTTACAAGGGAACATGGTATATCAATTAATAAGGAAAGGATCAAATGCAACAAGTTAGGTAGGCCCACCGATCTACCTGGCAAACGGGGCAAACAATTTCCAGTGCAATCCTATCAATGTATAGATATTTTGCGAGCAACATAATTAATTTCAAATATAGGCTCAATATGTTCAAAGGTTACTTGCCTTGCTCAAGGTCTTGAGCTTCACAAATCTTCGGGAAATCCACGCTTGGACAAAAATCCGGGAACTGCGACTAAGCGCAAACAAACAAAACCTAAATAAAAGACTAAAGGAAAATATCCTATTTGTAACACCCCGGCCCAAGGCATAATAGGATTGATAGGATACTCATGCTAACAAGTTGCAACTTTTTTTCCGGAAGCCCATCTCCAAAGAACTCTAAAGTTAAGCGTGCTTGGCTTGGAGAAATCTAGGGATGGGTGACCGACCGGGAAGTCCTTCCCGGATGCGCACGAGTGAGCACAAAGTGCGCAAAAAAGACTGGTGTTGGTTTGTGAGGACAGTCTATGTCCTATTTAAGCTGCTAGATGTAAGCGAGCCCGGCCTCGTGGAGGCGGGACGTTACAGTATGGTATCAGTGACACGTGTGTCGCAGTTGCGCAGGCATGGTACGTATGGCTGGTGTGGACCTGGTGTGGTCACACAGCATGGCACATGCCGCAGTTGCGCAGGCATGGTGCGCATGGCTGTCGCAGTTGCGCAGGCATGGTACGTATGGCTGGTGTGGACCTGGTGTGGTCACACAGCATGGCACATGCCGCAGTTGCGCAGGCATGGTGCGCATGGCTGGTGTGGACCTGGTGTGGTCACACAGGATGTAACACCCCGGCCCAAGGTATAATAGGATTGATAGGATACTCATGCTAACAAGTTGTAACTTTTTTTCCGGAAACCCATCTCCAAAAAACTCTAAAATTAAGCGTGCTTAGCCTGGAGAAATCTAGAGATGGGTGACCGACCGGGAAGTCCTTCCCGAGTGCGCAGTTTATGTCCTATTTAAACTGCTAGATGTAAGCGAGCTCGGCCTCGTGGAGGCGGAATCTAGGGATGGGTGACCGACCGGGAAGTCCTTCCCGAGTGCGCAGTTTATGTCTTATTTAAACTGCTAGATGTAAGCGAGCTCGGCCTCGTGGAGGCGGGATGTTACAGTACCCCATTTAGAAGAACCATGGAGGAGGAGGTACCTAGGAGATTGGAGATCCAATTGCACTATTTCTGCCCAAATCCAAAATTTTGCATCACTTCTAGGAGGTATGGCCAGTTAACTGTATCAAAAGCTTTTGAGATATCAACCTTGATGAAAAGGGTCGGCTTCTTGTTTCTATGGAAAAACTTTATCATGTTTAGAACAAAAAGGAAATTATCATGTATGGCTCTTTTCCAGATGAATGCGCTTTGGTTTTGAGAGACCAGTTCCCCTAGCTTTGGTTCCCAATCTATTCGCTAGCAATTTGGCAATAATTTTGGTGAAACTATGCATTAGACTTATGAGTCTGAAATCTTCTGCTTTGGAAGCATCCGTTTTCTTTGGTATGAGACAAATATGCGTAGAGTTTAACTCTTGTAGTCTCGAGGAGTTCAGGTTTCCAAAGTGTGTTGTTGTCTGCATAAGATCGGATTTGATTATAACCCAAGCATGTTTGTAGAAGGCGCCGATGAAACCGTCTGACCCGAAGCCTTTTCCGAAGGCAAATCTGAAATGGCTTCTTTGAGTTCCTCCTCACTGAAATTTTCCTCGAGGTTTGACGGATCGACTGTGGGGAAATGAAAACTATCCCAATTTAGCCTTTTATTCCTAGGTACATGGGTTCCTATCTTCTGTGAGAAATAGCAATTCAACTCCGACTCTTTTTGGTCTTTCGTTACAGCTATACCATCCGGAATTTGAAGAAGCTGTATATGGTTTTTCCTTTTCTTGGCATTTGCTTTGATCTGAAAAATTTCAAGTTAACGTCACCCTGTTTTAGCCACGTAAGTCTTGATCTCTGTCTTAATCGTAGCCTTTCCAAAACCGCAAGACCAATGGTTCTCGCTTTCAAAGGTTTCCTAAAGCACTGTTCATCTCCCGACAGCGTTCTTTCCTCCTGGGCAACATCAAGCTGGAAGATGACTTCGTTGGCAATCGCTAATTGTAGTCTTATATCGCCAATTTTGGAGCTTTTCCATCTCTTCAAATCTCTCGCCAGCCGACTAAGCTTTAGATGAAAGCATGCAAATGGATTAGAGGCGCACAAAGGCCTATTCCAAGACTCTGCAGTGGTTTCTAAGAAACTAGGAAGTTTGAGCCAGTAAAATTCAAAACGAAAGGATTTGTTAAGTTCTCTCTCCACACAGCCAACGATGAAGAGGGGCATGATCCGAGCAAGAGGTAGAGAGGGTGGACATATGTGCTGATCCAAATAGGATATCCCATTCTAGAGAGCAGAAAGCCCGGTCGATTTTTGTCTGTGTTGGGCTAGCACCGTCTTGTGCCCAGGTAAATTTCCTTCCTGACAAATCTAGCTCCTTAACCCCCAATCTATCTAAAGCACCTTTGAATCTTTGCATCATTCCTCTGTCAAGTCAGTTATTGTTTTTGTTAGAAGCTTTATAGATTAGATTAAAATCCCCTATGATTAACTAAGTTGGGTTCATGTCTTGTTTGATTTGTTGTAGCTCTGAGAGAAACTGAATCTTCTGGGCTTCCAGTTGTGGCCCAGAGACAACCGTTATTAACCATTTAACTCCTTCGTTTTTCATGGTCAAACACGCTGAGAGACAGAACTGCTTCAGGGCAACATCAGAGAAGGTAAAATAGTTTTCATCACAAGCTAACAGGATACCTCCTCGAGATCCGTCCGCTGGAAGGAAAGCAAATTCATTCTTAAAACAATAACCCAAGGAGCGCAGCACCACATCATTTGTTATTAGATCCATTTTTGTTTCTTGGAGGCAGATAATAGTTGCATTCATTTGATCTACCAACATCTTGACACTGTCTTTTCTGGCTTGGCTGTTTAAGCCTCTTACATTCCAATTTAGGATAAAAAAGTTCACTTGCGACATGAGCAAAGGACATAGCTACTGGGGATACATTCTTTTGCGAAGGTTGGGGTAGGATCTTGCCAATTGCCTCTAAAACACAGCCAAGGAATTTCGCAGAAACACAAAGAGACACTCAGTGGCCGAGAAACAGCAAAAGACATCGACATCAACTTCATTGTACTACCAAGAGCTTCCAAGGCCATGGCGAAAGCTTTCAACTTATTGTATGCCGGCTCTGGATCAGATCGGCGCCACAGTCGCCGTCTTCTTGCTTGCATGCAGGCGAACACCCTTGCAACCGCCCTTCTCCACCAGGGCAATGATGGTCTTCATGGACGCAGGAGAGAGCGGCTTCTTGTAGTGCTACAAATAAAATTTTTTAATGTGGTCATCAAGATGTTTGTTGTCATCAAGCACACCAAATTTCTTTGCAAGTATCTCTTGTGCTATTGATTCAAGCCTTGTGCTGTGCCTGGCTTTCAGCGCCAGTCTAGTGCTTTGCCGCTGGGTGGAGATCGTCACCTTGTTATGGCAAGGGCGGCGTTGTTTGGCTCCTGGAGCTGGAAGCAGGGGCTGCTGGGTTGGAGTAGTGACCTCCGCGAGGAAGGCGTCCACCTTCTAGTGCGTTCCCCCTATCGGAGTCCCATGAATATTCAGACCTACAGCACCGAAAAGAACAAAAGCAAGGGAAGCGGGACGAGGCAAAGCAGTGTCAGGGGAATACATGGAACCTCCCACCAAAGCCTCATGAAGCATTGGATCCAGATGGCTCTCCAGCAAATTGAGCAAAGCACCCTGGTCCTGTGACAAAGGCATGACATCAGGTGAAAGGGGTTCAGACTGTTGGATTACGGCAGCATGAGCGAAGCCCGCATCAGGGCTTCTACTTCGTGAGGATGAGGGGAGCTTGCAAGGGGAAGAGACCTGGGCAGCTGGATTGGCAATCGGCAACTAGAGAGGCATCGCTGACTAGCAGCGGATTCTTGTTTTGCCTGGTTCTGTCGAGCAAGACAAGTGACGGCTTCCGCTTTTGCTGGCGTCAACCTCACGGGCCCTTTGACGACCCCTAGTCTCCTGGTTGTATGTCCTTCGATTTTCATAACCTGGCTCTCTACTCCGGCTTGAAGCCCGACTGCCAAGGCGATTCCACAAGGATCGACTTATGTGCCTTCTTCTTGACCGCTGATCGTGGTCGTCTTCTTCATTAGACCTCTGCTCAGGCGCCGGCAAGGTTCTGCAGGCTTGGATCGGCTGTGCCAATGTCCTCATCCTGGTGACGTCATCTGGCACCCCTTAGCGCCACTAGTAGACGCGACCTTGGTGGGAGATCAGATCTTGGACCGTATCCACATGGATGAGAACTAGGTAGGTGAGTCCTCGCTTTGGCTCAATCGGAGCCGGCTGTGATGGCTCAAGGTCCGGGAACGGAATGTCCGTTGCCCGAGCCTCCGCATCCGGCTGACTGATGATGAACCTCGTAGTCTTTGGAGTGGAGCTAAGATCAGAACTACAAATCCAAAGGTTGAAGGTGCGGTTGTAGTTCCAGCGATGGGAGTACTCCTCGATGTAGTGCACTGAACTTTTGCGACCGATGAGCTTCACGGCCACCTCCTCCAATCTTGCATGCATAGGGATGCCTTCAATGCAAAGGCGGGCATGGAAACAAATGTCTTTGGCTTCAGCGTTGCGCCTTTCATTCCAAGGCCGAAAATGGTACACTCGTCCGCTGCGAGTTACCACCCTTTGCTCTTGCAGTACCATCTCGCGGTCGCTGTGGTTGACAAAGGTGAGGAAGAAATTTTCTGGGTGGAACTCCGTAATCTAAATATCTACCCGGTGAATTCAGTAGGCCAAGCGAATATCATTCGCAAAGGTGCCAATCTCCAACTTCTGGCCTTCCTCTGACCAAGCCACCACTGAATGGGCCGTGAAGAGCTGCTTGAGTCTTTCCATCTCACCCGACGCCACCACCATACATCAGTCAAGCTCCGGTCGTGAGACCAGGTCGCTCGACACACCAGCCATGTCAGCCGGGGAAATGGCTGCTAGCACTGAAGGAGAAGGAGCACTAGAAGGGAGTGGAGGGAAAGCGGAGGATGAAAGAGGTGGTGGCGGTGTAGGTTGTTGTTGCAGCTGCAATTTATAGTGGCGCTCTCTGCAAGAAGATGAAAGGTGGCCAAAGCCCCTGCAAAACCAGCAGCGAAGTGGCTCTCTCCAATCAACAACTCTGTGTCCAGGTCCGAGGCAACAGAAACATTTTCCTTCCATATGTTTTAGGAATCGTATCTTCCTTGAATGATCCTGCATTTGGTTGTTGGAGGAATTGAAAGAAGATTGTTTCCTCCACCAATGCTTTGGTTTGACTTCTTGCCACTGACTTCTCTCTGTTTGGGAAGGAGTGAAGCTTTGGGTAGGAGTTGGGTGATAAAGGCGTCTGGTAATGTCCACAACTCTCCCACTACTCGGCACTCTTGAGTTTGAGGAAGGCGGGGGGGCAAGAACAGAGGGGTTGAGGAGTGCTGCGAGCGGCAGGCGTCGGCCGCTGGTGGTTATCCATCATCTTTCAATACGGCGGAGTAATGGCGACGATGAAGCTCGAATTGTCTACGGGGAACCAGGATCTGGCTGTAGGTATGCTGGGCTGCAGCAGGATTTGAAAACGGCATGGGCAGAGTAGCAATCTCCTTACCTCGATCTGTTCGCTGAGGGATAGCAGCTGACGGGGTAGCTGTCTGCTTGTACTGAGCCTGGGGGAGCTCCAATCCATGGCGGATCTGAGCTATTACTTCTCTATGAACAGGATCTTAGGGATTTGACTCAGCGAGCTCTCCCTCTTCTAACGAACAGGAGGAGATCTGCAGGGCTGAGATAAGTGCTGGGGAGGTTTGTTGGTGGGGAAACGTTCGAGGACAAGAGAGAAAAGGTGTGGGGGTGGATCTACCGGGGAGAAGGACGACGGCGCCGGGTGCCGCCGCGGGTGGGTGTCGAGGCCAGGGGAGAGCGTTCCCATCTCTTCCGCATTGCTAGAATTTATAGATTTTGATGACAATTAATTACAAGTCTTAGCGGGCGGGTGTCGGGGCTGGGGGAGAGCGTTCCCATCTCTTCCATCATGGCTATCTGTCTACAGTAATTTATTTATTGGCAGTGATATTTTTATTTCAACGACTAAAAATGGCAGTAAAAAAAATTTGAACAATCACAAAGTGGATAATAATTATTTTACTATGCATATTATTACATTCCATCATCAAAATATCTTAATGAGAAAGATTATACATATGTGAAATTTCCAGTTAGTAGAAAATTACAAACAGCGAGCAGAATCATCCAACTCCGACAAGAAAAAAAAGGACAAAAAGCAGAATCTATGGTATTGTTGTTAGTAATATATTTATTCAGATTAACTGATTAAGAAAAGTGTATCTCAATGTAAAAGTTGGATTAAATTTCTTATTGTATATTACAAATTTACAAAGCTGGAAAAAATCTATACAAAGCCACTGAATCTGAATGGGTATAAAAAAAATACAACGCTAAGAATTACAACTGAAAAAAAAAGTAGCGGTCTTCCTCGTGGTCAACGCTTTCTCCCATCGGTAGCCATAGAGTGCATCGGAGATGACACGGTGCACCATGAACGGAGCCGCTGGGACGTGAGAGGGCCGGCGGGTGGATGGATCCACCCGTCGCCGGTGCCGTCGTTCTCCTCGCTGCCAGACGAGCCTATCTCCCACCTCCCCTCGCTGTCAGATGCACAGCACGTCACCACCTCCCCGGATCTCGCTCGGCCACTACGCGCTTGGTCGTTACCTGGATACAACGAATCGGTCGCTGCCATGGTCGAGGTGGCCACCACGCCGCCGTAACGATCCTGCAGGCCATTAGTCACCGCGTAGATCCCGGTAGACGTGGTCCTCCTTACGCTTGGCCTCCTTGCCTGATGAAGCAACGTCGCAAGCCACCTCGTCGTCAGCATCTCGACTGTGGATGCCGATTTTCTCGCGCCACCATGAATCGGCCTCCTCATGGATGCTGCTTCCCTCACATGGCCGCGCACGGCATGGTCGAGGTTGTCGCTGGATGCAGGACATGATCTCGCCTTGGCATGTGCAGATCTAGTGTCGCTAATGCCCTCTCCGGCATGGTTGGCCCTCCTCCTAGAGGTGACGCGTCATTGGATCTGGGGCAGCGTTATCAGCCACCATGCCGCCTCCCTTCCACAGCACCTGCAGGTGATCTGGGACACACAAAAGATGAGGGATCGCCGCCGCCTGCCAACTCCACGCCGAATCCTGCCATACACAACCTCGTACCTCGACGCGGACGGACGCCTTCTCTCGAGTGGTGCCGATGTGCCCTCTGCTGCCCCTCCAAATCCGAAGAAATCGATGAAGGTGGGTGAAATGTTTTGAGAATATACCATCCCGTACAAATGTGTATATATATAGACAGGTCTATTAGAGTAAAAAAAGAACTACTACAGAGTAAAAAAAATTACTACGATAAAGAGTGGGAGTGAGGGTAGGGGTATAGGATGAGAGTAAAATAATTACTTATAGGGATAATGGTGGGTGGTAGTTGTATGGGGTTGCTGCAAGACGTGTTACATAGTTTCGTGACACACTACGTGCTGTCTAGTAGTTTATATATATATATATATGAGATCATTCTGTACACCCAGGTGTATGTACTCCCCTTTTTATTGGATATCCATCATTAGTAGATACTAAATAGCTGGATTAAAAAAAAGTAAAGAAAATAACGTTCCGTTTCTTTTTTTCAAATTTCTGCATGTGCATGCACTCCGGCCGGTACAAGGTCAGATAAAAAATTTGTAGCATGCAATTTCGTGGCATCCAGTATATACTGCAAGAACATGCTAAAAATTAACGATACTATACATACAATGGTTCATTACTGCTTGATTCGTCTGGCTTCTTGGTTTGCTCCATCCGGAATCACGTTCATCGCCAGCGTGTACAGCTGTCGTTGGATCAAATTAATATACAATCGTTCGGCTGATAATTTTTTAAAGGTAGTATATACTGCAGTGCACGTACTGTTTTTAAAAGTTAGTACCAGTGCATACTGTTCTTTGTTTAGTAACAGTATATACTGTTTTTTAAGTTAGTAGCAGTACAATACAGTTTTTTATAGCAGTATATACCGGTTTTTAGTTGGTTGCAGTACATACTTTAGTAGCGGTATATACTTTTTGTTTGTTAGTAGCAGTATATACTGCATTGAAGATGTTCATCCTTCTTTTTTTAAGGTATATACTACTTTTTATTGGTGAGCAACATTATATACCTTTTTTATTCAATAGTAGTATTTTATTTTTATTCAGTAGCAGTATGTACTTGTCATGGCAGCACAACAAAATTTTAGCAAAGCACACATGCATACGTGGTATGATGTACTGATTTTTTTTATGTAAGTCACATACTGAAATACTGAAATAGATCGACTATTCATCTGTATACCTAGAACTGAAATAGGCGCATAATTAATTATCAGCTACTCTTATATCCTCGATCGATCTATTCTCCCATAAAAAAGATTGACTGAATATTTAAAAAATGGGAGATAAGATGGTTTCTGTCTGGATTTCAGCATCAAAAGCATACAGAAATCAGAGAACAAATCATCATGGATGCGAGGAGATCAGCATAGCCGTGGATCTAATAAACATGAGATGACATAATTAGCTAGATGAAGGATGGATCAACGCCGACACCTAAGAATCACCATGAATCGATCTGCTAATGCGAGGCCGTCGTCGCAACTCGCAAGGGCTTGCCGACTGACCGACGCCGTCGCGGTACAGGCCAGCTTGCCAATGATGCTGCTGAGGCCCCTGAGGACGATCGCGCGGGTCGTCGAGTGGGTGGACGATGGCTGATGGGCATCGCTGTGAACCGCCACCACCTGTGTCGTCGTTCGTCCTTCTGAGCAAGCAAATAGGTCTAACAGGAAACGATGAGAAATTGACTCTCGAACTACAAGAAAAGAAATACCAACCACGCTCCCATGTCGATGGTGATCGATCACGCCATCGCGCCTCGGACTCGTCGGTCGACTGCTGTGCCGTGGATGGTGGACGCCAAATCGCCGATGCACCCCATCGTCGTCGCCACTGAGTCGCCGATGGGTCGCTCCGTCTCCCTCCTAATCGCCGCTAGATTTATCAATCCGAATATCCGGGCGAGCCATGGCAGTTGTTCCTTGTGATTTATATACGATTGGTTTTCAAATATCCAAATAGTGCGGCTGATTAAGGATTACTGGATTATTTTTTCTCCACAAAAATGAAACGGGTCCCGTAGATGGATCCGATACAGACTCGATCAGGAGTGGTTGCTGATGGACAATAGATACAAACAGGAGTACGTACTCAGGTGTATAGAATCATTTTCATATATATATATATATATATATATATATATATATATATATATATATATATATATATATATATATATATATATATATATATATATATATATATATATATATATATATATGACACCCTACGTGCCATGTAGCTAAATAGCACCCACCTTTTTCCAATGACTATAATTTTTTTACTCACCTTCTCGCTTATTCTCTCATGAGTAATTCTTTTACTGTAGTATTCATATCTATTTATATTAGTTCCTATCCCAAGTGTGACCCACGCTTCCTCATTCTCTCAGTCCTCATCCTAATTTTTCGGATCGAGGAACTGGCACCGGCGACATCGACGAGAAGGCCTCCGATGAGCAAGCAACAACGGCTGGCGGAAGCCTTCGATGTGAAGGCGGCGACCGATGACGGGATCATCGGGCACTAGGTGGCGACTGGGCCGGCGTGAAAGAGACAGTGGCGACGGGATCTGGTGTCAGATCGGCTTCCGGTGACTACCATGACCAGGAGGAGTCGTCAGTGTGTCGTTCCCCTGTTGCCTCCAACGGCGGCATATCTATGGAGGAGAAGGCAGCAAGCAGCACATCCATGATAACGCTCCCGTCCGGCGCACGTCACCTAGCCATCCTCTTCGACCACCGACAAGCGGATTTGCTTCAAGCAGCAGCGGCCCTGCCGCGTTTATCGCTCGGCATCCGTCTCGGCCTGGGTCTACCCCCTACCGCAGCGCTTGCATCTTCGGCCGGCAAGATGAATCCTCAGCGGCTCAACGCCATCCATCACGAACCTCCTCTCGTCATTCGTAGTGCATCAGTAGCGATGCAGCCTGCGACACAAGCGCGAGATTTTCCTTTTGATTTGCTCATCGGAGTCAATGATTCACCCGTAAATGTCCCTTGTATATATAATAATCTTTTAACAAAGTCACTGTGATTCTCCTAATTTGATTGTACCTGTTTGTGATTTTTTTATTCAGAGAGATATTTTCATGATTTAATGTAATAATATGCATAGTAAAAGAATTATTATCCATATTTTTTTGTGATGTTGAATTTTTTTACTGCCATTTTCAGTCGACAATTCGAAATAAATATATTACTATCAAAATAAAACTTGCTAGTAAATAGAATATTCTAAGCATAGTGATTTTTTTTACTCAAGATAAGCATGTTTTTTCCACCCAAACTAACGGTGAGTAATATTTTTATTCTAATCTAGTCAGGCTGTAACAATTTTACTGGACCTTGCAAAGAGAGATAAAATTAGAACTACACACAAATATGTGGTAGTAAAAATTTTATCCAAGCAAATTAAAACCTTTAGTAAAATATGTTAGTATTTTTTTTATTGATGTGTGATATGCCGGTCAACCCAATTGGACCCACAACAAAACCAACTAGAATAATTTTTTTCCTGAGATGGCACGAGGAGGGGTATCGCTGTCAGGAACAAAAAACCGAATGCACAAGACATTAATTTTTTTAATGGAATCTAATCTTAGCTAGCAGTTATTTTTTTTACTCATGGTTGTTCCCTTTCTTACTCGTGGTTGTTGGACACTCAGCTCCCTGAAAATCAGCAGGAGGTGTTCGAAAGAAAAAAATCAGAGAAAATTATCGAACAGGAAAACCGAAGAGGGGTTGACCAAGGAGGGTTGAGAGTCTACCTGCTGCCTAGCGCTCTATACATACACACACACACAGCAATAACAGAACCGTTGTTAAGCAGAGCACGCAACCATGGAGAAACGGTGCTTGAGAGCGCTTGATCATTATGCCCACACGCGCATGCATCAAAAACACAAAAAATATCATATCCTCCAAACAAAAAAGAGCATAAAAACACCTGGGGATAGTAGAGATGGTACAAAGTTGCCTTAATTACCGTCAGCAATAGGAAATGTTCTGCTGGAATTATGGAATTAAGGCAAGTTCGTAGTTTCGAGTAGCAAGGCGAAGTTATGACTAATAATTGCGTTCTAAGTCTAGAAAGAGTAGGAGATATATAGCAAGTTCAAGCTGCATGGCAACCATTATATACATGCACTAATGGATCGCAGCTGATTCTGGATCGAGCTTACCACCCACCATTGCCGGAGCTCCCACCCTTGCTGCTGCTGTTCCATCCGCCATCCGCCTTGTCCCAGGAGCTGCCGCCACCGCCACCGCCACCTCCTTGGGTGCTCTCACCCTTCTTGCTGTTCCATCCTCCATCCGGCTTGTCCCAGGAATTGCCTCCGCCGACTTGGCTCCCGCTCCCCTCGCTTTTCTCCCACGATCCTTCTTTCTTTTGGCCATCTTCTGATGCACCCCAAGAAGATTCTCCTGGGGTCATACCTGAACCCCTTGTTCCTCCAGACGAATTCCAGGTATCTTCAGTCTTATTTCTCCAAGACCCTCCTCCGCCGGATCCTCCACCAGTCGTAGTGTCGCCAGGAGCACCCCACGGATTGTTTCCATTGTTTTTTCCTGCCTGGTCATCTCCACCAGAAGGCTTTGGCGCTCCCCAGCTGTCATTTTTGTCACTCCCCCAGTTGGACTGTCCTTTGTTGGCGTTCCAGTTGGAAGATTGGGACCAGCCACCACCTTGATCTTGACCGAACGGTCTTCTGTCATCATTTCGGTTCCAATTTTTGAAACCATCCTGGTCCCTGTTTCCCCTGCCAGAGCCCCAGGTTCTGTCATTGTTGTCACCCGAACCATAATCATTACCTTGATTGCGATCACCTCTGCCAAAGCGTCCTCTTCCTCTTCCTCTGCCACCATCAGAATCTCGTGTGTTCCAGCGATCTTCAGATCTCTCTCCACGTGACTCATCATTTCTGTTACTTCCTCCACTCCATGAGGATCCGTTATCGCCAAAATTCCTTCCTCTCCCTCTGCCTCGATTTCCTCGTCCAAATCCGCCCCTACCATATCCACTGTTATCATCACCATTCTTTGGATTGCTCCAAGCTGGTTCCTGCTCTCCACCTGAGAAGCTTGGCTTACCCCAAGAAGATTTCTGATTCCCCCATGAGGAGCCAGCACTATTCCAACCTCCGCTATTTTCACTCCCCCCTTTACTTTTCCAGGCATCTGCCTTTTCCTCTGCTCCAGCATTGCCCCACTTGCTTTCATTCCCAGAGGCAGTATCACTTGCGCTAGTGTTGCAGACATTACTGTTATCATCAGCATCTGCAGCGGATGTCACCTTGCTTGACCAAGGGTCAGTTTCTTGTTCTTTGCCTATAAGTTAGTAGTATAATATAAGTGTTGCAAGGCAACATGTAAATACACAGACAAAATAATTATTTAGCTCAAAAATCAAGCAGACAACAAAGAGAAACAATTTAATCTCCTCTAAGCACCTTTATTAGAACAGATCTTGCTTCCCCAAGGATCGCTTTGCCGCTCTTCACCTGAACATGATAGCAAACCATAAGCATTGTAGTATATCCACCATTGAACAGAACAAGAAATTTACTTGCCATCAGAATTACCAGATGAAGCATTATCCCACTTTCCCCCAGTGCCCCAGGCATCCCTTTTATCCTCAGCGCCAGCAGAAGTCACCTTGCTAGCCCAAGCACCACTTTGTTGTTCTTGGCCTACAAGATATACAAGTCAGCGCACAATTATAGCTTAAAACATCAAGTAGAGTAATAGATATGGCTAAATTTAAATATCTTCACCTTTAGAACGTATCAACGACCACTTTGTTCACCTATGCAACAGAACAGAAATAAAGCCCTTCAACATCTATAGTCCTTTAAAAAGAATCTCATGGTGGTGGCAGTGAATCAGCCACCCTACCTACTCTCATTGCAGTTTTTTACATATTGCCTCTTGAACTTCTTAATATTACATAACTATTAAATCTAAATGGATAACAACATATAAAATTAAATTAAGGTGAGTCTTCCCTATAACAAAAGGTGAGTAACGTATTTCATGGGAAATATTATTTATCTATTTTAGACAATATTATGATTTTTTTCCTTTACCCGTATCAATAGCTAGTATTGATAAAATTTCAAGCAAATAGTTTTGATACCCTCCAGCACTCAGCACCCAGAGTAGCACCATTTTGCTAAACCTAAGGATCATTTTGTTTACCAATACCCAAATAGAGCATTATCAAATTTAAATCTAAGTAGAAACCATATTAATAAACCTAAGTAACCACAATAGCAATCAAAGCAAGAAATTCAAGTAGCATCCTGTTGAAGTTAAAAAAAGTTTATTCAAATCTCGATAGCACTATTCAAATAAATATGGAATCCAAAACATAAAGAAGAAAACACATGCACATGTAGACAAAAGTATACTGACCATGCAAATCTAATACAAGGTATCAATTTCAAACAGGCCACTCACCTCCAGATGGCCTTTTATCTTCTGAACTGTTCCAAGCGGAAGTCTGATTTTCATCAGATGACTTTGGGGCTTTCCAATTGTCCCCACTATCCCAAGAACCTTTATTGGATACATCTTTATTTCCCCAGTTTGGTGCATCAGCATCACTCCTTCCAAACTCAGAACTGCTTTGACCTCCATTTCTCCAACCATTGTCTCCTCTTCCCTGTCCTCCATACTGGCCTCTTCCTCTTCCTCTCCCCCGATATCCACCAGAATCTCCCACCTCTTTGTCAACTTGACTATCAGACCTCCAGGAGGGCCTTCCAGAACTGTCACTAGTCCCTGAGTTCTTCCAGCTTCCTTGGTCATTTCTGCCACCTAAATCCCCAGATTCCCAGCCCCTGCCTCTGCCCCGTCCTCGCCCAAACCCACGACCACCTTCAAAGTTTCCACCAGGTCTGCTCCAGCTGCCGTTTTGAGAATCTCCTCCAACTTTGTCTCCCTTGTTCCAGCTGGATAGACCATCACCACTGGAAAACTTTGGATTACCCCAATCACTGCCACAAACTTTGTCTAGTGGTCCAGCTTTGTTCCAGTTTCCAGTTTCATTATTTTTTTCTTCAGCGTTAGCTGTTGTATCTTTTGCTTTGCCCCATGCATCCTTATGTCCATCCACATCAGATGATTCATTCAGGTTGGCAGCAGCATCCCACCCTCCAGTGCCGTGGCTTTGGTTAGATGTTCTAGTTTCGTTCCACCCAGCTGCTCCATCACTACCATCTTTTGATCTGCCCCAGGCATCATCTTGAGCAATAGGCAAAGTATCAGTTTTAACCCAGGAGTCATCATCCCCTCTGCCAGGAACAGATGAAGATGACCCAGCAATAACAGTATCCCAAGCCCCACATTTTTCTGCACCTTTTTCTTGGTCTTGGTTTGACTTGCCAACAGGTTGGCCCCATCCATGACTATCATCCTCCCACTTCTTCTCTGGTTGCATTGGCGCCTTTCCCCAGCTATCCATTTCTTTCAGATCTATCTCTTTGACTTTGCTTCCCCAGGGATCTGTATCACTACCAGTTTTCTCTGTCTCCTTGCATGCCTCACCCCAGTTGTCACTTTTTCCACTTTCCTTATCAGTTGCCATTCTGTCCCGAGAGCTTCCACCAATATTAGATCCACTACCTCCAGGTTGTTTATCCCATGCATTATCACTGGAGTTCTCTTGTTGTGTAGTACCGTTGTCCCAAACTTCAACAGATGCAGATTTTGTTTTCGTACCCCATGGATCAGAATCATCAGCAGAAGATGCTGTTTTCTTACACCATGGATCAACTTCAGATTCCCCATCTAAAAATGCAGAAGTTGCACATGAGCAAAATTATAAAGACTTCAACTACTAACAAATGAGCTTCATTTTTTTCTGCTCACGTTTAAGACTTGTCAATTTTGTAGAAAAACTTGTCCCATAAACCCAATAAAAAACCATTCCAGCTGTAACTTCACCCCCACACCAAATTAAACAGATTTGTGTTATCTGTTCTACCAATCCTAGAGAGCCCACCTGATCCCCTATTGGGCCTATTCTTCTTACAACAATTCAAGGACATCTATGAGACATGGAATGGATAACTGGTTGAGTGTGTTATACTTCAGCAAGCAATTTTGAACAGGTTAAATGTAGCAACATCACGAGTTCACAATACTAAAAGTTAACAAAGCCCAAAAGTATATCACCAAATAGAAAGGCCTATGAATGAATATACCTGCATTCTGAACTGGTAATGCAGAACTTGAAAACGGTTGCCAGGAATCACTGCAGAAGATTGCACAATTCAGTGAATAGTGCAAATGCAAATAATAGTTGAGGATTTTTATTTATCCAACCAATGATATACAAAATCAGCCGCATAGGTGCATTTCGATTAGTGAGGAGGGGTCAGATAAAGGTGGTTGATTAGGAAATCTGAAGTCCAACAATTTATTAAAAGATTCACAGAGAAGGAAGCTGAAAGCAAGAAAGAACCTTCCAAATGATGGTAATCCATTGTCCCATGAGGGTTTGTCAGCTTCTGAACCTGCATTACAATCAGCATAGGTAACAAACTCCAAGGCAGCATGCCAGCAGTGAGTAAAATGGCAATAGTTGATGTGTGCATGAAACTTGCACTTACCAAAAGGACCAGATGGAGCACCAGAAGAGTTATCCCTGGTAATGCAATAAGGTGGAATTAAGCAACAATGTGATGGTTTACACAATCACGTAACTAAAACAAGCACAAAATGAAGAGAGAAAAGAGAAGCATGCTTAGCTGCTTACCCTCTTTTAGCTGGGACTGAAAGAAACTCAGCTTGCACTGCAAACATTACACAGAAGTCAATCACTGTCAAAGAACAGCTACAAGGATACTCAGGTAACCAACCTGTGACAATCTTCAGCAGTGAATCTAGCTTAACAGTTACATCATTGCGAAATATTCGAACTACTCGACAGAGATAGCCCTTCAAAGGACCCTTTCGAATACGCAGCATCTCCCCAATTGAGAAAAGTTGTTCTCTGGTGCTCCTGTAAGGCCTTTCATCTGTAGGATCAAGGGAATCAGGGGAAAAAAACCTATTTTATGCTGACAAAATCATCAATCTCAAGGAACACTTACTGTCCCGTTGCTCATTTTGTTCATATGAAAACATGGGAATAGGATTATCCTCCTGGTACATCAAAAACAAAGTGTCACAGAAAATATCCAACCTTCTTTAGTAAGTACTCCCTCTGTTCCATATTGTAAGGTGTCTTAGTTATGTCCTATAAGTCAAACTTTAGCTTTAACCAAGTTTATAGAAAAATAATTACCTATAATACCAAATAAATACACAATCAAGACATATTTTATGGTGGATTTAATGAGACTAATTTGATGTTGTAGATATTGGTGCATTTTACAATAAACTTGGTCGAAGTTAGAGAAGTTTGACTTAGGACAAAATTAAACTGTCTTACAATATGGAATAGAGGAAGTAGAACAGTAGAAACATTGTATCTGCAATTCTACATACTGAATTTCCAAAAGTGGAACTTGCCAGTTCCTTCCGCTTCTTGACATTTTCACATGAACTGCACTGAGCGCAGAAAAATCCGCTGTTCTCACTTTCACTTTCATTATGGATAAACAGTATGCCCATGTACAAGTGTTTAACAACTCCTTGCTTACCCTGTAAAAATATTAAATGAATCAGCAAGGGTGCCAAATGGGAGTAATCAAATTCTCATAATAATTAAAGAAATGCAGAAGCATAGACTAGTGCTGTAAACCATTTTATTATGAGAATAATGCATTGCATTTATTGTAAAAGGCACACTCAGTTCACAAATAGACGTCATTTTAAGATGTGTGCAGTCAAACCAAGAAATCTTAAATCACTAATATATACCAAAATTAATATATAATATGTAAAAATGATATTATAGATTTGTCATGAAATATTCTTGCATGTAGTTAAGTATTTTCATAAATATAATATGTGATTAGAAAATGTAATGATAAAACATGTGCATACACAAACTATGTTGATGTTCTAACTAACAAGTACTCCCTCTATCCCAGTTTCGAGGGTGTGTAAATTTTTTGACGGTGTACCAGTTTAGAGGGCATGGTTTCTTTTCCGCTGCTTTTCTTCCCGGAGTACCCTCCGCATGCATGCACATGACTGGATATGCCCGCGCAATAACTGATCAAGCGACGCAACCGGCCAGCATGTGGAGCTCCACACGCGTGGGACCACAAGGATTACATGCATGCAGCTGTTACTAATCTGCATGTGTTTGGATCAAACCCGTTTTATTAGGGGCAGTTTAGGAAAAATTAACTCTGCATGTGAGCTCCTTGGTCTCGGTGAATTTATTTGTGTGCCATCTAAATTGGGACGGAGGGAGTAAATAAGAAGAGGGAGTACAAAATATTACCTAAAATATGCTAAATTCCAACTTTACCAGACACTTAAGAGAATTACCATAACCATATCACGTATTTTAGAATTGGAAATATTGGTTTCATGGCATTGAAATATCACTGTTTTAGGTCTATACCATCAAAGTTCATGGGTACACTTTAAGATCTTCAGTTTTCTTACAGCTCCATCATGCCCTGTCCTTAAGACTGTTACTGTTGACGATTTTGGCACTCTGCTCACTTTCAATCTCTGTTCCATCTCCCCAGCTCTCCCTCAATCTTCTTCTCACATCCCTTTTGCTCCTGTGAAGATACACAGAAGCCATCCCTGGCTGCTTACCCCATGGCATCGTCTCGCTTCCCAGCAAGGATGAGGTGTCCTGCTGCTCATCCTCGTAAACAACAACCTCCACACATGGCCCCACCGCCTCACCAGTCACTTGTTGTCTCTTCTGTGTGCTACTGTGTTTGATTGATATCAAAGGATGGTGCAACAGAGGGTATAGAGCAGGGGATTTTGTTGGGATGGAGGTATAGCAACTAGCAAGGTAACAGAGTGTAGGCACGGATGGTTTTCTCATGAATTTGGGGGTCAATTTGACTGGTTGATTAAACTGCTTCGTGCTTGGCTGAAACCAAACAGCACTGCAGTAGAGGGTAAACATGTACTGACACACACCCTTTTGGTGCAGAAATAAAAAGAAAAATAGCAAAAATCCAAACTGGCAACGGATGGAATGGTAAAAAGAAAAACTAATAAGATGTACCTTTCGATGGTATTGAAGTGTATCACCATCTTTCAATGGTATATATCTAAACAAGTGATTTTTCAGTGGAATGGAACCAATTTTGCCTATAGAATTCTTTCAGGTGAATGTTTTCTTGAAAAGAACGAAAAAAGATGCATATTTTCCCAGAGTGCAGGCAAAAAGAACTTTACAATAGTTCTTGTTAAAGGGAATAAGGGATGGTTAACATTTCACCTGGAATGGCCCTTCCAGAACATTAACGGTGTCATTAATACATATTATCTTCTTCTTATGGTCAACAGCAGTAAGCATTTTATCTGCACAAACGTCCTTAATATCCTGCTTTCTAACAGTCACTGCAGATCCTTCAGGACCACCTTTTAATATCTACAAAAAAGAAACAGTATATTCTCAGACTAATATCATGAGTGTGGTACAAAAGTGTGCTATAAAGAATCTTACCCTAAGACCATCTTTCTCAAAAGCAATGACCACGCCAAAATCTTTTCGCCTGTTTAATATGAAATGAAAATAAGGATGACATCTGCTAAACTTATGTGATAATAAGTAAGGATTGCATAACAGAGACTGACCCAAAGAGTACAAGATCATGGAGATTAAATCCTTTATCCTCGTAATCTTCAGTTGAAGTGGATGCCTTAGAAGATGCCTTGGAGTATTTTCCTTTAGAAGATGAAGCTTTAGAAGATGAAGGCTCCATATCCTGTTCTTTTGGAAAGTTTCGTTTCTTAGGACCATACATGCTGGAGACCCAATCCATGTCATCAGTAGAACTTGTATTAGTTGGAGTGGAAGAGAACTTGAGAAGTTCAGTTTCTGTTGGTTGTATCCCCCAGTAAATCAAAGAACTAAGTGCAACCCTTTTATACAGGAAACCATCTTTGAACATGAGACCATCAAGCACTTCATAAAAATCATTAGTCTGACGATCATGTTTCCTTTCAATATGAGGTCCGAAGAACCTAATATCAATGAGATCATGGCAACAGTGTCAAAAGCGTAGGTAGAAACAAATGATATGAGAAGGATAGAGTGCATGAAGAGAGATGCTGGAAACAGAAGGGGAGTATTTACTCTAGTTCTTGTGAACTGATTAGACGTGGAGCAGGAATTGCAGCTTCTTTTAGTGGAATAGCACCACCCTGCAAAGGCGAAAACATAATATAAATAATGTGGTGGCAACTCAAACTATTAGAAGGACAAGAACAATGGAAGAAAAAAATAAAAAGAAATGGTTGTTAACAAGCAAAACAGATAAATGAGACAACAGTACAATCAAAGATAAAACAACAGTATAATATAATTAGCCCCCCAGGCCATGATATTACACTTGAGCAAAATGGAAATATGCAATAGACACCACATGGTTACCATTGCATGTCACATTAAAAAACAATAACGGCATGAGAAGTTTCTCTGACAAAGATGAGGCTCCAACCCGGGGGGGGGGGATATGCAATAGACACCACATGGTTACCATTTGCATGTCACATTATCCCTTGTACCAAAAAACAATAACGGCATGAGAAGTTTCTCTGACAAAGATGAAGCTCCAACCCGGGGAGGGGGGGGGGGGGGGAAGGCACATACCCATCATTGGAAATGCAAGAATTTCAATGGGTACAGGCAATATATAATGTAATTAGCTTACTTAGAGTTTCACAAGACTTTCACAAAGCAACTTAGGGTATTATACATTTCTATAGATAATTCAGTACAACTTAAATCAAACCAACTAAAATGAGAGGCATCTTTTGCTGCCAAAAAGAAATATAATACAGAAAGAGGGCGTAAGAGCATTACAATTTTTTTTGAAATAGCCCGGAGATCAATTCTCGGGATAAGCTTGATCATCACCCGTTTTCGCCCCTCATCTGCACTAACAACCTACAAATTCACAGGGGTGTAGTGATATAAGAACAAAAAAAATGTGAGGATATGTAAAAGGGTTGGGCCCCCAGAAAAGTAAGAAGCTTATTTAAACATACCTGTGCTAGATCTCCTTTATAAATTCCAGTCTTCATGCGCACCCATGTACCTGGAGATATTGCAAATGGTTTTGCACGGCTGGATAGCAAACTAGGAACTTCAGCTACAGGAACAGAATTAATTCTGCTTACGTAAACACTGCAAAATCCTTTGCATGCCTGTAGCAAGAAATGCACATGTTTTCAGTACGTCAGATTACAAGCAGGACAGGAAGAAATCTTCAAGCAAATAACTTTTTCCTAGATTATCATAGAAACTATGATTTTAGTACAGAACTACACATGTAAAGTAAATTTCATTTCCAAACCTCCAATTATTAAGTTACACAAAAGAGTGAATTGAATTGAAGTGTGTGAGAAATGGCAAAAAGAAGACAGTGCTAATTTAAGCCGCAGATAAAAGAACAAGTTCTCAACCCTTCACAGAGATCAAACTTTGTCTAAATATATCAAGCCACATAATGCGATGGATAAATGATCAAATCTACTGCATTTGACACTTTCTCTCCTCAATGTGGGTATCTTTTTACAATGAAAACGGCAAATCATGTACCTCTGTAACATCACAGGCCTTCTCAGCTTCAACAAAAACAAATCCTCTCACATGATCAAGTGCAAATGCTGAGATAATTGGAACTTTGGTACCAAACTTTTGCAGATCAACATACTTTTGCATGAGGCAGAAAGCAATTTGGCGCTCACGCCCAACCTGAAATGCAGCCAAACAAATCAGAACCTTGCAGCCAAATACTAGATTGACATTGTAAGGTCAAAGACTAGCAAATCACAAACCATGCATTTGATCCTCCAAATTACTGGCTCTTTCAATAGACCATCCACGGTAAACTCGTCATCCTGTACATGGGTGGAGCCATCAAAAGGGGTGTGTTTCACTCGACTTGAATAACGATCCTTGATAAATTCCTCAAGTTCATCACCACTCAGCTCCTCTTCCTTAACTATCCCAAGAAACGGAAGAGGGTGTGACCTTTCAGTTCTTTTTAAGTTAACATTTTCTGCCTTTCCCTCAGTGAAGAAACCTGCAGTTAATGGACGAGATTGCATCAACAGAAGATTCAAAGAATAATCAGGCAATAATCACATTTTAAGATGCTGATGGCCAAAAGGTGCAGGATAAATTGCTCACTAGTGCCATTTCAAGTGCAATAACCTGAAGCGTCCTGATAATTACTATGAACATTAAGTGTGAAATACAGCAATATTTTCTAGCCAAGTAGCCAGAATAATCAGTCTAACATAGGCAAAAGATCAAATGGTGAAAAATTGAAGATTGACACTGTCATCCTACGTAGGAAAATGCAGCACCATACCAATGATTGAAGGGGGAAAAAAAAGAACAGAAAAGGGAAGCATCAACTTCATTATAGATTCCTTGGTTCTTTAATCCTTCAGATAAAAAAAATACATTTTCTCTTGCAGTAGAACAATGGCAAGTTCACAGGCACAAACAAATTATTTTTTCCCAATATTCTGTCTGGTCTAAGGTCAACAAAAACTTCCAACAAGCTGGATTCAAACGAAAGGAGAAGCAACCGGACAAAATCCTCCCAGACTCCACTCTACCACTGACCATAGAATCGCTCCTGAGAAGTGGCTCACTCACCGAGCCACTTACTAGAAACCTGCAAGCTATGTCTCCATTCAAAACAGAAGTTCCAAAATACATCCTATTGATCTAATCATCACCCAAACACTTCTATACGCATCAACAACTTTCTGTGCTCTGGATTCTACAACTTTCAACCCTAAGCGCTCATCCAAACCCTAGTTTCAAGGTGTAAGATTTTGGGACTTATCCAAGTGCCCCAACCAAGGTTAGTCCCTGAAACCCCAAGCAGCACAAATCCAACCAACCAATACAACACATTTAGTAAATCAAATCCCCAACAAGCGACTGACCCATAGAACCCACATTGCTCATACCCCTAAAACCCCAAACCAACCCAACCGCCCGAGAGAGCAACCCAACGCGTGGAGTTTGGGGGCTCGTCGTCCAGGGAACCGGAGCGATCCGTACCGTCGTCGACGTCGTCGTCCTCGGACGCGAACATCTCCTCCTCCTCCTCCTCATCCTCCTCGTCCTCCTCGTCTCCGACGAAGGCGTCGTCGTCGAAGAACTGGAGGACACCAGACCGGCGGCGGCGCTTGGCCGCCTCCGCGGCCGCGGAGGAGGAGTAAGAGGAGGGCCCCGCCGCGTCGCTGGAGCCCTTCCGCCGCTTGACGCCGGCGCCGGATGTGGATGCGCCGGGCGGCGGGGTGGCGGCCGCCACCGCCTTGCCCTTCCCCTTCACCGCCATGGGGAGGGGGAGGAGTGGGGAATGGAGAAGCTGGAGAGAGTGGTGTTTTTGCAGATGCCCCCCTCGGTTTGTCTGTAATTACGTTTTATGGGAAGGGAAGTGAGTGGTAAGCGGCGCAGGGGCTGCGGGCGGTGGGGCCCACTTAGGGTCGGGTTGGGCCGATTCAGTGCTGGAAGAGAATGTAAAATGGGCCTAAACCGCAACGCAAACACGAAGAGAGATTCGGCATTTTGGGTAGGAATAAGTCCACTCACCGTCCCTCATCTTTACAACTGGTTTAATTGGTGTCCTTGTACCAACACCAGAAATTTTCATATCCCATCTTAGAGAAACCGTCCAAATCAAGTTCTATAGCAGTAAACCCTAATCCTATATCAGTATGGGAAGTTGTTTTCTCTGACGTAGCATCCTAGTCAGGAAAAAACATGTGTCACCCACATGTAACCGGTCCCACATGTCAGGGGCTTTCTTCTTTCTCCAATCTCCCCTCTCTTCTCTGTTCCTATCTCTCTCCAGGGCGATGGTCGCCCAGCCCTTGGCTTGTTGCAATCGAGGCGGCCGGAGGCAATGATAGCAACGCAAGTCCAGAGTGGGTGCTGCAACAATAGCCGATGGTGGTTGGACGGCTGGGATAATGTCGTCGTCTGGCTGCACCAAAGCCGTCATCAACCTCCACCCTATCATTGGTGGCACTTCCACACGCCAAGTCCACTACCCGTCGCCACTGTGGTTGTCGTGGCCAGCAACAACCACGGTCAACGCCAACACCATCGTTGACATCTCCTGTGCCTGGTACTCCCTGGACAGCAACAATCCCTCTGCCGTGGCCGCAGCCTCGAGCTACCACCGTCATCCACCACCTCGTCCCTGCAGTCATCGTGAAATCACCGGCGTTGGTTTGCCATGTCGTCGCGTCGCGATGGTGGTGGCATATGCCCCGCCACCACTCACTTACCACTTACCAAAGCCAAGATGGATCAAGGAGATCGAGCTACCCTCGCGATGGTGGTGGTGTAAGGCTCGCCACATGGCAGCTATTGACGGTCGTTAAGTACCGACTTCGATCGTCAACTATCACAATAAATAAAGAGAGAACTAACATTCCTTATACGTATATTAATTATAAATAATGTAGTTTCACTTGTATCGGAGAAATACTATGGATACAGAGATTATACACTAAAGTGAAGGAGAAATAAGCTGGCATGTAAGGAAACACACTTTCAGCGAATCACGTGGAAGCACACGGATTGATAGGCCACAAGTCAGCTCAAATCGACTCAAAGTGAGGCCAACCCATCCTCAACCGCCATAGAGGCCCACCTAACAGCCTCTGGTGAAAAACGGTTGAGAGAGGTAGGGCGAGGGCTTGGTTCGGCCAAACCGCCATCGGCGCCCCTCATCTCCACCCTCCACGTGGTGCTTCCTGGTGGCTCCCCAATGACGGTTGTAGGAGTTACCGACCTCCCCAACCGTCATAAGCAGTTATAAAAGGATATCACTCCCTCACTCTCAGAGCATACATTTCAAAAAGCAATTCTCTCATTCCATATTGTATTTCTCTGGTAGTAGTGGAGTTATGCTTAGAATAGTCTTTGGCCCTATAGTCTTCTCGGAGATTTCGGTATGTCTTTAATACTTTAATTTTCTTGTAAAACTATAGTTTCAATAAAAGAATTATCTTCTTTATTATATTGTGTTCATGGTTCATATACTAATTTATTAGTTATATGTTCTATGAATAGGTTATACTTCATTTATATGCTTCACTTGATTAGGCTAGTCGATTTATGCTATGGTAACGGTTCAATGATCTTAACAGGTTACACTAGTTCTAACTTATCCATCCGAAGGGTGAGAGTCCTAGGGAAATTAGTGACATTATTTATTAACATAAGCATGATGCTTAAGTTAGTTAAATGTCGTTGGATGCAGGTATGCCCCATGAAAAATAAGGTAGGTGGCAGGTGGTGACAACTCTGTTCATTTTTTGTGTTCCTCCAGGTCCGGGTATGACGTAAGAGTTCGTAAAATATCATAACCATGCTGGCAGACCAGCATGGAGTGGTCTCTTGGTAGTACCTGAGTACCTAGAACTAAATTCTAGCCTTGTAAGCATGTATGTGTTAAGTGTAAACTAAACATTAGAAATATAGAAATACATATTAACCTTAGCTTTTCTATAGTTCTTCTCCGTTACTTAGTGTATCATTATTAGAGATGAATCTCCTATGTATCACACTACCACATTATCATTTATCAATTAACCCATGTTTAGACTATGATAAAGTAATTATAGATTGATTAAGGAATGTATGAACTCTATCTTTACACCGTTGCTTTTCCTGCGGAAATATAAATACGATACCCTTAAAATACTTCTGGGTGAAATGCTACAGTGGCATCCGTACGCTTGCGGATTTATTTGTGACTGTAAGAAATACCAATAGTAGCCACCAGCGGCGACGATGATGTTCTCGCGACGGGTGAGGAGGAACCCAGCGGACGGGGCGAGCAACGCATGATCGCCCGCCGCCATCACGAGCTCCCCATTCACGTATAGATGCAGAGACTACCACGCCACCCATATCTCCACCTGGGCCGACGGCCGTCCCCCGTCGGTGTTGGCCCCTCCCTAAAGAAAGATAAGGAAAGAGGGGAGAGGTGGAGAGTGGAGAGAGATGGGAATAGAGGAGAGGGGGATTGTAGGAAGAAGAAAGCCCTGTCATGTGGCTCGGTTAAACATGGGCTCACTTACATGTGGGCCCCATATGTTTTTTGGCTAATTAGGATGCCACGTCTGCAAAAACAACCATCCATACTTGTTGACGCAAAATCTGTCCCGTCGAGTGTGCTAAAAGATGTGTTGATGTAGATCCTACATGTGGCACACGAAGGCCTGGGAGATCTGCTTAGCCCCAGTGCAGGTCCTAAAATTGATGAGATGCGGGCGTGCCAGTCAGTTTGATCCTGCAACTGACAAGATATATAAATAGCATATCAAGAATCGATCGGTTGACAAGCCGATGGAGTAATTTCAGCTGATGCTGATACTAGCCGATGTCGATAAGGTTCTGAACAATCGGCTATATGTCTGATGTAGATTCTGACACTTGATATAAATAATGATATAAAGACAATCGGCTGATGATAATGCAATAAAACAATAATATGATCCAATAGAAACCAATCGACTAATAGTGATATGATAAAATAAGCGATGATCCGAAGGTTAAAGCATACATCGGCTGGAGGTCCAATGTCGTTAAATCCAAACAATAAGATAATCAATGAAACCTTTATTGTCATCGACTAAATCCAACTTGTATGTAATCCTTGTTAGCCGATGTAACGTCCAGATAACTCATCTGCTGAAACCCCGATGAAACTCTTATTGGCAATCAAAAAGCAGACTAGAGATTATGGTTCTAAGCATGACTAGGGCTGATGCAGTGCAAAGTATGAAAAGAAACATAATGTCTAGACAATTAAGCCTTCGACTGATTTTAAGGGTGATGGATACCTTAGCTAATTTAATCTGGCAAAGCAATTTAGCCGATACCGGCAAAAATCCTAAAGCAGATCCTAGCCGATACAAGTAAATCAAGCTATCAAACTAGATTAACTAAGATATATGATAAATAGGTAGGGCCGGTGAAACATAGGACTTACCTCTTCGCCGGAGATCGAAAGCCGATGCAGCCCCGCGTCAGGTGCCAAATTCTGCGGTTGATAAATAAAAACCTCGAAAAAGAGGATAACAATGCGCCGAAAGTTGTATATTGATCGAGAGATATCTTACAAAGACCCCGGGTGTACATATTTATACCCATAAATAAATATTAGTCCTTATTGGACAAGACACAAATTTTCCTAAAGATAAAGTAAAAGATACAAGTTCTATTCAAACTCTAAACAATCTTTCCTAAAAATAAAAGGAAACTAATTGACTCTGCCTAATTAATAGATAACTTGCCATGCGGCATCCTCCTCGAACTCGATCTCCTCTGGATAAACTTTTTTAATTGATTAATTTTTTTAACCGAATCCATCAAGAATCCAACTGCTGACAACTTGATATGCCCATCGGCTCATCTTAGGACTCTGAAGCCAATATGATTTTTAAGTCGATGATGACTTCGGGGCTTGCCAAATTTTGGCATTAACAATACTATATCATGGGACCTAACTTGAACGGTTTTGCTAAGATTGAGGGTGAAGATTTTTGGTATTATAGTTTAGAGGAGCCAATTAAACTCGACATAAAGATGCGGGACGACAAGTGGACTTTTTCCTTTTGGATACTTTTGATGAATTTGAAATTGAAATATTTCGCAAATTTGACATGAAATGCAAACTGGGGTAGATGCAAGGAATGGAGAGTTCGAAAACAAAGTGGCTTGAGTAAATTTTTTAGTATGCAGTGACAAGCAACAGAGGAAATGGTCTCATGTACTTGCTGATGATGGCGGTGAAGCGTAAGATGCCACGAGCATGGGAGATATCACAGTTTTTGTGACTTTTGTAGAGGGATCTGAGCCGTTGAATCATGGATCCAACGGTTGCACAGAGTGCCACGTAATCGGGTGATCCGGTTCTAGAGCTTATTGGAAGCCGTTACCGTTGGAACGGCAAAAGGCAAGAATACCCAAACTAACTGCCACTCGTCTTCCTCCTCCCGCCCAAACCCGTCTCCTCCAAATCAAGAAGCGCCGCCGGGTTCTTGGTTTCTTGGCCCCCCTCTCCCCGCGGCGGCAATGGAGGTCTTCGAGAACGCTAGGACGGTGCGGCTCAGGAGCCACCTGGGCACGTACCTCTGCGCGGTGGACGACGGCGGGGAGGCCGTCACCCACGGCTACCGCCGCAACTGCCGGGGCACCGTCTGGGCCGTGGAGACCTCCGGCGACGACTACGTCCGTCTGCAGGGCCACCGGGGGCTCTACCTCTGCGCCACCGAGCTCCCCGCTGCGCTCGACGGCGGTTGCCGCGGCTCCGCGGCATGCTGCTGGGTCATCCAGGGCTCACCGTCCAACCCCAACGACGGCGCCTTCCTGTGGACGCCGCGCCGCGAGAGGGAGCACCTCACGTTCACGGGGCTCTACGGCCGCCTCCTCCGCGCCAGGTTTGGGCAGACGCCGCGGGAGAACGCGGTCACCGTCGACCGCGACGCCGCGCCCGATGAGAGCTCCTGGGTGGTCGAGGTCGTCCCGAAATCGGAGGCGGCCGCGCCGCCGCCGCGCTGCCGCGCCCTTTCCTGCGACGCCCGGCTGGAGGCCACCACGTCGGAGCCGGACACGGTGTCCACTGCTTTCGTCAGATTCTATTCCGCCAAGGTGTTTGGCTTCTTCCATCTTGAATTCTTGAGCTGAGATGTGCATAATCTTGAATTCTTGAATGGGACTTTCTTTTTCTAGGAATTGAAGGTGGTGAAGCCGCCGGAGGAGGAGGAGGAGCCGCCAAGCGAGGCGGCGCCGTGCGCGCTGGTGGCGCGCACGATCTTCTACAACACGGCGAGAGACGACGGCCGCGTGGACGACTTCGACCAGGGGACATGGAGGTACTTCACGTTCAAGGAGCAGAGCCTCGCTGCGCTGCGCCGTCGGCTGGAGGAGGAGACGCGCCGCGAGGACTTCGTCGTCTGCCGCCGGAGATGCGCCGCTTCGCCGCCGGGGCTGTTCCCCGTCGTCCTGGACCTTCCCCCCGGCAACAGAGACATGGAGTTCGTCCTCGTCTTGCACTCCTCCAGAGGTTCAGTTTCTGAACTTTGTGTTTAGTTTCTGAACTTTCTGCCCTGATCTGGACTTACCTGTTTAGTTTCTGAACTTTTTGTGCTCATGCATGTTGCTGACATGGTGACATTTGTGAAACAGTTTACTTATGTTTGTGTAAATTCTGTATCTGCAGTGGCGAGTGCTCTTCATTTGCTACCAGGAAATGGGCATATGGCACGCATCAATGCATGAAGAATGGAGAGTAGTTCAGTGCTCTGACATGCGAATTTTCTGGTGTTCAGAACTTAACTCATTCTTGTGCCTGTTGTGAATTTTCACGCATCTAGGATGAAACTTACTTTTGCTCTGTTCTCTGACATGGGGAAGTAGACTTGTACTTACTAGTTAGCTTGAAAAGAAATAGTAGAGTGACAGAAACATCAGAAAGAAAGCATTACTCAATTTGTGAATATTAATGGTGGAGTTTGTTCATGAATAATACTGCAATTTCTTTTAGTCATCCAATTCTTGGATGCCTTTGTGTCACGGAATATGGATGGTGTTTGCCTGTTTGATGTATGCTGTTCTCTGTTGTTTGTGATCCACTCACTCAGTTGCTTGAAATGCTTGTCTGGTGCTGACTGAATGTTGTTTTCCTCATCCAGAACATTTTGTTTGCTTTATATGAACTCCAATTAGTAGCTTTTACTTTTGTGTGACAAATTTTTATTAGTATTTTTTAAAAGGATAACGGAAGTACACATCTCTTGCACCAACTCTGCATTCCATAGCGAAGATTTTCTCTTTTTCTTCAGACAAAGAGACATTTTGTGCTGCAACCTTGAAACCAAACCATTTCAGTCTTTCAGTTTTGATTCCAACAAGCCAAGTGAAGTGTACATTTGGATTTCTTATAGTCTGTAGAATGTTTATAACACATTACAAGCATCATAGAACATGAAGACAAAATACACTATTCCTTGGATGCTTTGCATGATCTCTAGCTATATGGTATCTATCTGAACATTACAACATTACTCCATTACTCGCACTGCCACAACAGCCTCTACATATGCACATGAATTTCTAAGGCGACGCACCCGTATGCACATTAAGCAAAAGAGCGAAAACCTTGCGAGGAAAGGGATCAACAAGCAATTTGGTCCCTTAAGGTAGCTATCTCCTCAAATACAGGCAGCCTCCTTGACCTGAACGGCGTCCACTCGTTCAACACAAGGTCTAGTCTCTCCATGATCTCTTCACTGACACTCAGCCCAGCATTGTTTGGCGATGAAACATGCGTCACTGGCTCAAGTTCATGGAGAAGCTGCTTAGCTCGGGCTACCACCTTGTCATCTTCCGATCCGGAGATTCTGCCAAGCACAACATCATGAAGTACTTGTCTTGCTTCATCATGCCTGCTCTGCTTAATTAGGCACAGCCCAAGGTTGCACGCCCTATTGGCATCAGGCTCAATACTTTGCGCCTTGCGATACACCAATTCAGCGGCTGAATAGTTGCTCTGCTGCATGTAAGCCCAGCCAAGATTACCCTGTAATGTACACAAGAAGGTTTCAGTAACTTGAGCGTAACTGAATGCAGCATTGACATGCCAAATTACCAATCAGTAGGATTAACAGGAGGAGCAGTAATCTGTACCAGAATGCGGGAAGTCTCCTGTTGGATGGAGACCTGGAACTTTTTCCCATGGGAACGTGCTGTCTTGGTCGCCTTCCCGTTGAAGGCCTCTCCAAGGTATATCATCTTCAGCTTCTGTTTCAGTAGATCGATCTGTTCATCGACTTTGCCGCATTTCTGAAAATGAAATTCCACATATTGTCAGTACGCTGCAGCAGTCATTATACTAGTAATTTTGCGAGATGTGAGGGTAGAACAAAACACACCTTGTAGAGGTCGATCAGAAGGTTGTCAAGGGACTCCTGAGCCTGCCTTGAGCAGAGGTGCCTGAATGATCTGATGGCTTCTATCGCCTCCTCGGCGCGATCTTGCTGCTTCATCACCACGGCCATGTCCTTCAGGGCACTATCCACCCTGTCCCCGGAGTTGATCGCCTTCCAGAACCACACGATGGCCGTCTCCGGATCCTTCTCGACAAGCTGATTCATCAAAATGAAGTTGTTTTGCCCAGGTTAGCAACTACTGAATCCTGTGAGAACTTCAGTAAATTCTTGTGTCACTACTAATCCTGAATTAAAGTGTGTAACTGGATTTCTTTTAAAGCATGATCGTGCTTAAGTAGTTCAATATTAATCTCGTGGACCTCAATATTAGCCAATCAATCATCCCTGTGTTTGGATTATAATACAGTCAATGATTCAATGAACAGTACTACTATGGTGCAAAGAGACAAAGCAAATAACTGAAGAACTCGAACAATTAATATCAAACTAAACAACAACCTTGGGGACTAACATACTACGACAGTTAGCCGTTACTATCGAAAGGAAAATGAGTCAGTTTGCTACTATAATTTCATGGACAGGAAAACATTTACGGCCAGAATTAGAAAAGAAAAAAAAGGAGATCTAGTAATCAAAGCGAGAGAAATCTTCCTTCCAGTGCCAAGAAAACCGTCAATTGGCATGAAAAACTTCCTAAAATTCAACCAGAGAACATACCGAATTAATTAAAATAAAAAAAACTCACTCGGATTGAATGCTAGTTATCACAACTGACAAACCGAACACTCCTGCATAATCAAGCTAGCTATACCCTATACTTACCAATTCAATGCTGATTAGCTGGTAGTACTACAATCAAGAATCATCTATTACTACTCATCAAGAAGAAGAAGAAAAGCTCAAGAGAGAATCGGCAAGAACAGAGAAGAAAGTGTGATCACCTGCAGGTGCTTGGCTCTGACGTACGGGCTGTCCCCCGCGGGCACCTTGTGGACGACATGGAATAGGTCCTTCTTCTCCGCTCCTCCAGCTCCAGCTCCAGCTCCACCTCTCCGCTTCGACGACGAAGCCATGGGCAGCGGCGGAGCTCGACGAAGAGAGATTGCTCCGGAGGAGGGGGGAGCAGGAGGCGGATGAGAGAGGAGGCGGTGGTGGTTTGTTTCGCGGTTTGCGGGATCTGGGGGTGGGGTTGGAGAAGGGAGGAAAGATGGCGAGGTGGGGAGTGAACCTGGACGGGAAGGCGTCGAGGTTCGTGGGGCGGGGGTTGGATGGCGACGCGGGGCCTGATCCGACGGCGTGGATCGCGCCACGTGTCGCGATCGGGCGGTGTGGATGCGGTTTGCGGTGACGTGCTCGCGGCGCATTGACAGAGAGAGTGGGGCGATAGGCCACACGCCAGGGGCAAGGGTGCCATTGGTACGCCAGCCACACGTCAGCAGCGCTGACCAGGTCCAAGCAGTTTGTTGTGCTTGTGCGTGGATTGGCTGCGAGCCTGCGTCGTCTTGACGAAACGAGTACACATCTACAAATCGGCTGCTGATTCACCGCTACTTAAAAAATTTTTTACCAATAAATCAAAAATGTTTTAGACTATCAAATGGTAAAACACATATTAATCATGATTAAAACATATTATTCTCACATATGAAACATCAAGTTTTAACAGCTGAAACATCAACAAATTACAAGAGTCGTAAACAAAAAAAAATATGAAACATCATCGAAATATCAAGAGCAATATTTCGATCCAACTCCAAGAAACATCTAGATACATTGGTTGAAACATCATAAACTTATTAAAATATACCAGTTCAAGTCTGATTTCTTCCTCCTCTTCGGTAGGCTCCTCCAGTCTCTATTGCATATCCACGTAGAGACGTTTCTCTTCTACTCCATTGATGTGGGTAGCCGCTGCTCCCCAAGTTTTTTTTACCTCGTCGTTGTCAATATCGGGCCTTTGTTGTGCCATCTTCGTCGGTCGGCCGTGCCAACACGTTCATCGCGCCGAAGCATGTCGCGGCGGCGCCCGCGGCCTCCATGGGCAAGCGGAACCGCTTGCGGAAGAAGTAACGAGATCTCAATGAAGACGCCCCCACTGCTCACATACGAGACGAGAAGATAGAGAGAAGAGAAAGGATACAGAGAGGGGGGAGAGAGCAAGAGGAAGGAGGGGAATGGATAAGGATGCAGAGGGAGATAGATATAGGTGGAGGATGAGTGGCCAGGAGAGCGCCAGATTATTTTTTTCTCCGTCCGTTGACTGACGCAAAGCATTCCTGTAATCTTGAAGGTGTACTAGATGCATATATTTGACGTGCATTAGTTTAGAGATAGTATTGCCTTCTTTTTGAAACATTGCTACTTGTAACATTTAAATTTTATATTATAGTTATTTTTCACGGTTTAACCTATTTACTTATATTAACCAATCATAACAATTGCTCATGGTATCTTGCTACTCCGGACGACCTGAGAAGCGACCTTCTCCCGAGTCCTGACCCTAATACCTACCCTTTGCCATCACCGCCGCCGGCCTCACATCCTGTCAGATCCTCTCTATCCATCTTCTTCCTCCTCTTTCTCTCTTTCTCTTTCTTCCTTGCTCCTCCATATCTTAATGTTTTTCACCTTGCTATCTAGACCTGGACCTCAGACATGCATGTTAGCTGGCATGAGCGGCGGTGATGGCACCTCTTGTTATTTGATGTCACAATGGTGCTAGGAGAGGGCTTGAAGGTGCTTATGCATTGTAGCTGGCCGATGACACCCGATGGATTCTAGCCGGCGTCGGTCTACGGCTTTGCGTTCCACATCACCTATCATCATTTCTCCTATCGTCACTTCTCTCATCTGGCATTCCTGCCCTTTCTTATCTCCCCCTACCTTGTCTCCCTCCTTTGTGTAGGCCAGAGTCGGAGTCTAGATACATTGGGGCATTTAACTTTTTGCCACTTTTAATATGTGGCAATTAAGGATTTGCCACTCGCAGTCTATGACATGTGGGTCCAGTGGTAAATTGTTAACGCCAAAATTTGTTAAGATTCTTTAGTGGATTCGGTTAAGGAAAAAAGTCAAGCAGTCGATGAAAGTTTATCTAGAAGAGACTAAGTTCAGGAATGAATCATGAAGACCATGGTATGGTAGTTTAATTTTATCTATTAATTAGGCTGTATTTAGTAATTTTTTTATCTTTAGAAAGTTTTGTTTAGTGCCCGATTAGAACTTGTATCTTTCTTTTTATCTTTAGGAAACTTATAACGTGTCCGATCAGGACTAGTATTAACCCGACGGTATAAATATGTACACCCAGGGTCTTTATAATCTATCTCTCAAATTAATACAACTTTCGGCTCATCGCCACCTTCTTTTTTGAGGTTTTATCACCGGCGGAATTTGACACCTGATGTGGGGCTGCATCGCTTCGATCTCCGGCGAAGGGGTAAGCCCTAAGTTCCGCTGGTCTTGGCAATTGTATTGGCTATATTGGTGTTGTTCAAGGCTACATCACTTCAATCTCTTAGATTGCTCTGATTCGGTTGGTATAGTCGTCTACCTGATATTTCAATTCTATCTTTAATTGCATTGTGTTTATAGACGCATCGGTTTAGTTGGGACTGTCTCGGTTAGGTCCGATCTTCTATCTTAGTCGATATATCTCTACAATCACAATGCTGTTTTAAATAGATTTATTATATCCATCACGTTAGCATAGATCTATCGGCTTATCTAGCTTATTTGATCAGACGTAATCTAGAACTATCTCGGTTGGGTCCGATCTTCTACATTACTGCTGATAATCTAAGTCTTGCTAAGTTTATAGATTTGTGCTACATTTTATCAGAGTGCTAGCCAATAAGTTATCTTTACATCGGCCTCCAGCCGATGTATGCTTTAACCATTGAGCCTACATTTAATATTTTATATCAATATCGGGCGATTAGTTCATTGGACATCCAATTCATTATATTATCATCGGCTGATTGGATTATTTGTTCAAGTTCTTTCATTGTCTTTATCTAAGTGTCAGAATCTGCATCGGATATATAGCCGATTATTTAAAATCCCATCGACATTGGCTAGAATCGCTACATCGGTTTATTGGCCGATCAACTTTTTAATCATCAATTTATCTATCTTGTCAGTTGCAGGATCAAATTGACTAGCACGTCCAAACCTGATATTTTAGGACCTACACTGGAGTTAAGCAAACCTCCTAGGTCTTCGTGTGTCACAACGATTTTCGCGTCAACACAAATTCTTAATTATCATTTGTAAGAGTGACAAATAGTTAAATATCTCAGATACGTTGGTCCTAGACATCATGTCTCCTTTGCGAGTATCCCCTTTCCTTTTTTGTTTCATTTGCAATTTCCTCATAGCAGCTAGTCACCTCCATTGAAAACAGTTGGCTTGTCGCTAAGGTAGAGCATTGCTAACCGACCTTGCCCACAATAAACGAGAGTTGGCCTCTCATGGAACCGTTGGTGGCAGGCATATCCATCAACTAGAAAATAGTTGCTTGTCGTGAAGGTTATGCGTTCTTATCTATTTGCAAACATAATAAGCGATGGTATGGCTGATCTCCTTTGTCTCTAGCATGATGGGTGTTTGTTCTTTCCTTGGCTCCAACCTCCAACAATTTGATCTTTTTGCTTCCTTGGTTCGATAGACAACTAGGTGAACACTCTTAAAAGCAATTTTTGCCTTTGTTTTTCCTCCTTTATTTTCTTATTGTCATGCTGATTTAGCTTCTATCCCCTGACCCCTCTTAGATCTCATTGCTCTCTTCTGGCACCCCTCCCTCCCTTTAAGTAGGCATCTAAGAGTGGCAATCAAATGGCAGTTGGGCATCGACTCTTTAGAATGAAGGTCTTCATATCTAATGTGTGTTGGAGGTTTGGGCTTACTCAACTAGTTGGAAATTGGGTTAGCAAGCTCTTAGATCATGTAACGCCCGTTTTGTCGCGGCGTTAGCGGGAAAACTAATTCGCTAAAAACTCTATTTGCGAAAGTCTGCTCTTCAGTTGAGTCTTGTTGTGTGCCAAGGTCTCGTGTCTCCCCTCTCAGTTCAATCCCGGAGAAAACCGCGAAATCGGATTTCAAATCCGAGCCCTAATCCTTCCAAATTCAAATCCTCAGAAAAAGTCCTTTTTTCCTCCCTTGACCCGGGCTGTTCCCCTTCCCGGCCTACTTCCCTCTTCCTCGGGCCGCCCTCGACCCATTCTCCCCTGGGCCCTTTCCCCCCCTCGGCCTGCCTCCACCCGCGCCCCTTCCTCCTCCCTGGGCCGCGCTATCCCGGCCCGGTCCGCGCCTGCCCGGCCGCCTTCTTCCCCCGCTGGGCCGCGCCAGGCCGCTCGGCCCGCACGCGCCCGAGCCGGTCCGCCAGCTCCCTCTCTCTTCCTCTCTCTCCCGTTCCCCGTTTCTTCTCTCTCCCGAAGCTCTCTCCCACCGGCGCCGTTCCGTCCCGCGCTGGTCCCCCCCTCGGCCCCGCCGCTGCGCTGCGCGCGCGTGCCGCCAAGGCGCCGAGCGCGCGCCTCCCTCTCTCTTCCCCCCCCCCCGCGCGCGCGCGCCCTTACCCGAATCGGCTAGGAGGCGAGCCCTCTTTTCCCCTCTCCCCTTTTTCTTTTTCCCCGGCGACCGACCGCCGCCGACGTCACCCGGTCGCACCGCCGTTTGCGCCGGTCCCCGCTCCGCTTTGCCGACCGCCTCTCCCCGGCCCAAAACCGACATTCCCCCCCCCAAAACCGACCTAGCGCCCTACAAATTTTCCCCCCCTCCAACCCGTCGCGCCGCCGATCTTGCCGTCCGCCGCCGCGAGAAGAGGAGCCGGCGCCCTCATCCTCTTCCCCGGCCCGGGATCGTACCGCCTCGCCCGCGTCGTCGGCCTCCGGCTTGCCGCCCCGCCGCCGGCCTCGCATCGCGCCGCACGAGACCCCCCTCCGCCGTCGCCGCCGTCGCCCGGCGCCTACTCCCCTTCTTTTGCCCGGCCGGCCTACGTGGCCGCCACGTAGGCGCCACGCAAGCGCCAGCCGGCGCGCTCCGTCTTATCCCCTCCGTGCGCTCGGTCTGCGTAGACCGCGCCGCTGCCAGGCGGGCCCCGCCCTAGCACCCGCGTGGTGGTCGCGGTCCACCGGATCGGCCGACCGCGTAGGCCGCGGCCTGCATCGGCCCATCGGCCCCGTTGACCGGACCAGGCCGCGCCACCAGGCCGCGCGCCGCTCGGACCAGGCCGTGTCACTCGGCTTGGGCCGCGCCCTTGAGCGCCGGCCCGCTCGCGCCATCGGCCGATTAGGCCCATCGGCCTATTTCTCTCCCGCGCCGATTGGCCTAGGGCCGATCCCTTCGGGCCGCCGGCCCAATTAATTCGGCCGCGCCCATTCAAATCCTTTGGGCTGCCCTTAGCCGCCCAAAATAAAGTCCAATTTCAGTCCCTCCTTCTTTTCTTTTTCCAGGGAATTATTAATTAATTATTAATTCCTTTTCTTTATTCCAGAAAATCCTTTAATCTTCGGAAATTCATATCTTTTCAACCGTTCGTCCGATTAACTCCGTTCCACTTCCAAAATTTCTCAAAAATCGAGATCTATCTATGGCACGTTAGTGGTCTTTAATAGGGCTTCTTTTATCGTTTGTTGAGTCGTCTCGTTTCGCGTGTAGTCTCGGAGCCCGAAGACCCGCAGTGCGCGGATTTCGAGGAAGAAGCTCAAGATCTCGAGCAAGGCAAGTCACCTTTGATCAATTGAACCTATAATTTAAATTAAGTATTTTAATTTCGCAAACTATGCATTACTTAGGTTACACTTGGCACTTGGCCTCGGTTTGCAATACAACCGGCAGGCCCTACCCATTTGCTGCATTCACCTTCCTTGATTATTTGAATACCCAACACCCTTGTCACCCCTCAGGTGATGCCTCGGTATCCGTACCTCGCGTACGAAATCGAGAACTCCCCTCAAACTTTAAAATTGATCACCTGGGTAAAACTTGAGTTTACAAAATGCTTGGAAAACCCGACACTTGGGTCGGTGTCTTGAAAACTAAAGTGAGTTTCTAAAACTCGCGGTACGGGAGACGTACTGGAGGTACGGTCTGCCCGTTCTCGCTCTAAGGACCGATTCCTTGGGAATTACATCCAAGCATATGTCAAGTACGACCACATGGGTGATATGGGACGCCCCTGGCTGAGTAATTAGCTAGGCCAGGGAAATCTTGATGCCAAGGGACAAGTGGATTCGCCGGGGTGGTGTCGGGGAGGACCCCTGGGCTTCCTGGCACAGTATGGTCTGGGACCTAACCTGGTGTTGGTCCGTGGGACCCCTCCCGTTGGCATAAGATGACCCTGAGTCGGCTTTCGAAATGCCTTGTCGTGAAAGCCTCAAGGTCGCCAGACGTGACCGAGGGTCGCGGGCTGGGTGATTCGGGGTTAGTAACGTCGTGTGGGTAAAGTGTACCCCCTCTGCAGAGGTTAACAACTGTTCGAACAGCCGTGCCCACGGTCATGGGCGGATGTGAGGTGATTCCTTAGCGTAGTTTTATTGAACACCTTGTGAACTGCTGTTGGTGTGAGGTTTTCCGTTCTGTGCTTGGTTTAAGGCTGTTGAAGCAGCCGGAGTCGGTGACGATTGGCAGGGAGCCTCTCGTACCGATGTGTTGACTTGTGGCTGTTGAAGCAGCCGGAGTCGGTGACGATTGGCAGGGAGCCTCTCGTACCGGCGTGTGTGAGTTGTGGCTGTTGGTGCAGCCGGGTCGGTGAAACGATTGGCAGGGAGCCTCTCGTGCCGACAAGAATCAATCGATACATTTTCACTGCTCCGGCCGGATGAGACGCACTTTCTCATCCGTGCGTTGAGAAGCACTCACTTAGATGTTTCTAAAGTCTTAAACTAAAACCAATTGTGAAAAATAACTGGCTTTCCCTTGAAGCTTGCATTAAACACTTAATTCCCCTGACTTGCTGAGTACTCCCGTACTCACCCTTGCTCTATATAATTAAACCCCCCCAGTTCTCGAAGATGAAGAGGTGGACCCTGCTGATGAAGAGTTCTTCCAGGAGCAAGCGACTTCGAGCAGTAGTAGGGTTTCGGCCTTCCCCAAGGCTTTGCTTGTGGCTTAGGGCTAGTCTCCGCTTTCCGCTTCCGCCTTTTTGTAATGCTGTTGTGAACTCGGGTTCTGTCCGCAGTTCCAACCTTGGTTGTAATCCTACTCTTAAATAAAGAGACCGCTGTTGTTGTGGTATACTGTCTTCCTGTTGTACCAGCACTTTTTCCTGGGACTAGTACAGGCATACAGGTCAATCTGGACCGCCCTACCCTGGTCTCCGCCCGGGGCCAGTTTGGGGCGTGACAGCTCATGGAGCAACTGGCGGAGCCAGGTGACCTCGGCGACCGCATTGGCGATGGCGCGATACTCGGCCTCAGCACTGGAGCGGGAGACCGTGACCTGGTGTTTGGACGACCATGACACCAGGTTGTCACCGAGGAAAACGGCGTAGCTGGATGTGGAGCGACGAGTATCGGGGCAGCCGGCCCAGTCGGCGTCGGAGTAGACGACGAGATCGCTCTTGGAGCGATGGATGTGCAGGCCCATCTCCAATGTGCCACGGATGTACCGAAGGATCCTTTTTAGAGCAGCAAGGTGTGGCTCGCAAGGATCATGCATGTGGAGGCACACTTGCTAGACGGCGTAGGCAATATCGGGGCGGGTGAAGGTGAGGTACTGTAGTGCGCCCACGAGACTGCGGAAGGCCGATGGGTCGGCGACAGGCGCACTCTCGGCTGCGGAGAGCTTGGCGCAGGTGTCGACGGGGGTGCCGCAGGGCTTGCAGTCGGTCATGGTGGCCCGGTCGAGGATGTCGAGGCAGTACTGGCGCTGGCTGAGGAGGAGGCCGGAGGGCTGCTGAGAGACACTCACACAGAGGAAGTGGTGAAGCTCATCGAGATCCTTCATGGAGAACTCGGCCTGAAGTGCCGATATGGTCCACTGAAGAAGCTCAGTGGACGAGGCGGTTAGGACGGTGTCGTCGACGTAGAGGAGGAGGTAGACGGTGTCGGAGCCGTGGCGCAGAATGAAGAGCGAAGTGTCGGACTTGGCTTCCGCAAAGCCAAGGGTCAAAAGGAACGAGGCGAACTGGCTGTACCAAGCGTGGGGAGCCTGCTTGAGACCATACAATGACTTGTTGAGGCGGTACACCGAGTCGGGGTGGGAGCTGTCGACGAAGCCCGGAGGTTGGGTGCAGTAGACCGTCTCCTGCAGCGTGCCATGAAGGAAGGCATTCTTGACATTGAGCTGGTGGACAGGCCAATCCCTGGAGACAGCCAAGCTGAGGACTGTGCGAACAGTGGCGGGCTTGACAACGGGGCTGAAGGTCTCGTCGAAGTCGATGCCGGGTCGTTGTGTGAAGCTGTGGAGAACCCACCGAGCCTTGTACCGGTTGAGGGAGCCATCAGACTGGAACTTGTGCTTGAAGATCCACTTGCTGGTGACGATATTGACGCCGGGTGGCCGGGGGACGAGCTCCCAGGTGCGGTTGGCGAGGAGGGCGGAGAACTCCTCTTCCATGGCGGAGCGCCAGTGCGTGTTGGCAAGGGTGGCACGGTAGGTGCGGGGGAGCGGCGACAATGTGGAGGCGTGGAGATTCAGGCGAGGGGTGGGAACGCGGATGCCGGCCTTGCCCCGTGTAACCATGCCATGAAAGTTTTCGACTGGAGATGCGCCGAAGCCGGTGACTGGGGGGCGCGCGACGGGAACACGCACACTCCCCGCGTGTGTTGGAAACGCAAGCGGCGGAGGATGGAGCGGTGCCGATTCTGTGCTGGGTGAAGGCGGACCATCATGGGCCGGCCAGGCCGTGGTGGATGAGGAGGCCGACCCAGAGGCAGGAGCCGAGCACGGGGAGGCCGGGGCGTTGGTGAAGCTGGCGGTTGGCCCAGGTGATGTTGGTGGAGAGCCGGTGGCCCAGGCGGCACGGTAGGTGGCCCAGGCGGTGGGGTAGTGGGCCAGTCAGAGCCGACAGGAGTCTGAACAGGAGCTGTAAAATCCTCCAAAAAGGCATGGTCAGTGGTACAAGCATCATTGGAGGAATCCTCGGCGAAAGGGAAAGTGTTCTCATCAAACACAACGTGACGAGAGATAATCACCCTGTTAGTAACCGGATCAAAACACATGTATCCTTTATGCTCGTTAGGGTATCCAAGAAACACACACTTGGTGGAGCGGGGGGAGAGTTTGTGGGGTGCAGTGGCGGATAGATTAGGGTAACAAAGGCAACCGAAGACCCGAAGGTGTGTGTAGGATAGGTGGACACCGTGGAGGACGAAGTAGGGAGTGTGGTGTTGAAGAGTTTTGGTGGGGTGATGGTTCATGAGGTAGGTGGCAGTGTGGAGAGCCTCAACCCAGAAAGATCCAGGGAGGTGGGCCTAAAACAGAAGTGAGCGGACAATGTTATTAAAGGAACGAAGAGTACGCTCGGCTTTACCATTTTGGGGGGAGGTGTGATGTAACGCCCGTTTTGTCGCGGCGTTAGCGGGAAAACCTACTTGCTAAAAACCCTACTTGCGAATGTTTGCTCTTCGGTTGAGTCTTGTCGTGTGCTAAGGTCTCGTGTTTCCCCTCTCGCCTCAATCCCGGAGAAAACCGCGAAATCGAAATCCAAATCCGAACCCTAAAACTCCTCCTTCTCTCTCTCCCAGAAAAGTCTACTTTACCTCCCTCCCTCCTTCCTCGGGCCGCCCCCGGCCTAGTCCTCCCCCTCCTTCCCTCTCGGCCTGCCTCGGCTCGCACCCCTCTCCCTCCTCCTTGGTCCGCTCGGCCCGAGCGTGTCGGGCACGTGTGCCGCACGTGCGCCGCGCGCCCCCGAGCCGAGCGAGAGAGCGCCGCTCTCTCCCCGCTCTCCTTCTCTCTCCCTCGCCGTTCTCTCTCTCTCCCTTTCTCTCGCCGTTCCGTCCCGCCGGCGCCGTCTCCTCCTGGCCCCGCCGCCTGCGCGCGTGGCGCCAAGGGGGAGCGCGCGCCCTCCCTTTCTCTCCCTGCGCATACCCATGTCCGAAGCGGCAAGGAGACCACCCTCCTTTTCCCTTTCCCCCTTTTGCTTTTTCCCCTGCCGCCGACTGCAGCCGACGTCACCGGCTGTCGCCGTTTCGGCCGCTAGCGCCGCGCGCCGGTCCCCTCTTCGCTTTGCCGAACCAACCTCGCCCCGAANACCTCGCCCCGAACCGCCTCTCCACCGAACCGACTTAGCCACTCCTCTTTAAATCCCCGCCCGACCGCCATTGCCACCCCCGAGCTCGCCCACTCTCCTCCCCACTGCCGCCAACGCCCTCGCCGTTCGCCGCCGCAGCCAAGGACACCGAGGAGGAGCCCGGCGCCCCCTTCTCCCTCTCCCGCGGCCGGAGCCGTGCCGCACCGCCGTGGTATCGGCCAGGGATGAAGTGATGCATTGGCCGATCCCAATCTCGTCCCAGTGGACTTGTTTGGCAGCAGCAATCCTCTTATGCCAGGTTCTGTATCCGTTGAGCTTGGATGGCCAGGACCTGAAAGTATGTTTCCATGAAGACACATTGGGCTTGGCTTGCCTAAAGGGGATTCTGTCCGTTTTAGCATTGATTAGCCAAGTTGGGTCGCAGTCGCCCATGGGGCCTAGCAGAAAGCGATGGGATTTGTCGTCGGTGGGGATCAAGATTTGGTTTTTGAAGACCTAGATCGTGAGAATGACGATGAAAATATAAGACTCGGGGGGCAGAGAGTAAAAACCCTAACTTGGAGAAATCGGCGGAAAAAACGATAATGTGGATTTTGAAGGAATTGACTTACCGCAGGGATCTCGGAGGCATAGAACGGGACGGAGGCCATCGTTGTCGTTGAAGGGGTCGCTGTGAAGGGGGTTGATGTTGACGGAATGCCGAGGGGTCGCCGAAGTTGAGAAACGCGAAGGGTTTGTTGAATCGGCGGCGGAAGGATTCGAATCTGGATCTGCACGGTTTTCAGACAAGACCTAGCAAAGAAGTCGATGGGTTCCTCGGAGCTAATTCCGCCACATTATATAATGAAGCGGAATTGGGGGGCATGTGTTAACGACAGATTTTGGTAATCGACTTGGAAAGAAAAGAGGAAACTGAAGCAGAGAGGAAGGATTGAGTTGGAGTCGGACCAGGCTTCGTATCGGACTCGGTAACCGTATCGGACTGGGGAGGTGTTGCCAGAAAGAGTGTATCGGCCGATACGGATTCGATATGATTGTTGGCCGATACGGGTTGTAAGTTGACAGAGTCAGCGTGGGCTTGGTCTGGGCTCGGAATAAGCTTCAAGGAAGTTGCCAAATAGAGATAAAGCTCGGTTTTAGGGAGTTGTATCTTGTAAATTAAGTAGTTTAGATCTAATCTGTGGCTTAAGTCTGCCGCAAGGACTTGTTTGTTAGTTGTAGATAAGATCGTACCCTACTAGGGTTCTGTTGTAACCTCGGGTATAAATATCCCGATAGTTTGTACATAGAAGCTCTCTCTCAATCAATCATACAATCAAACTAATCTACTTTCGGCGCATCACCAACCCTTGCAAGAGGTTGACTTCTGACGAGTTCTTGCTTCCCAAGAGTAAGGTAAGAACTCGTACCCGACGATTTGCATCGTCGGGGCTAGCGTGTCGCTTTAGGCACGTTAAGCCCTGATGATGTGATCGTCGTTTATCGTGTGTTAGCTAATCTTGACGCGGTCTTCTGATTCTGTCTCGTCAGCAGTTAACTCGTTTTAGGGTTTGTTGCTGATGATGGTTGAATCAGTTTGCTCGCTTAGATTATCTAAGGCATTTACCATCCCCAAAAGCAATCGATGGCTTGATTTTCTTTGTGTTAAGTCTCGATTCACACTTTGAGTTGCTATCGACCTTAGTCCTGTTTCGAGATCTAACACGAAGCCTGTTTTCGATTGTAATTAAGGATAGCGCCGGGGTTTCAGCCGGTCTTATCTAATGCATGTGATTATTTATGTTTTTGCATGTGTTTGCCACTTATACATGTGGATCGACGAATATAAACATATCGGTCACAGAGTGTTTTTAAAGACTTCTTTGTGGTTGGTGTATTTATGTTAGCCGATTGACTTGTATAAGTTTACACTAGAGTAATAGCTAGTGTAGTTATCCTCATGAAACCCTCATCGGCTAATTTCATTAATCTGTCACACGCTTTTAGCATGGGCCGATGAGATTAGATCTCTTCAATTTGCTTATTATATCAAGTAAGTCGATACAGCTTTGCCCTATCGGCTGGGCTATAACAATGTGACATCGGCCTATCGGCCGATCGACCATTGTTTTCTGATATGGTTTACTTGTTTCTTGTTGATTGCAGATCAAATCAACTGGCACGCTCTGCGCACGACTAGGCAAGCCAATTTGGACCTGCGCTGGAGTTAAGCAGATCTCCTAGGCCACCGTGGTAATGCGGAACCCGTTTGGTTGCTGGACGGGTCGAAATTCTGCGCCAACAGTACGTTAGCTAGAGGAAAGCTACACTACAAGTCCAACCGTTGCACACGCTGGATTGTGGTACGCAAGGTATTTCTTCCATGGTTTCCCGCAAACCAATCCTTAATTGTCATGAGCACGACCATCAAAACCATGTGCTCATAACCCACCATTAACATATTTTAAATAAATATTATTACCCTAGTGGCTCCTAAACCAAAGTGTCACCATAGGGACTGCATTAATTAATTGTTTAAGATGATCCCCTTTAGTGAGCTAAGTCAGCTAAGCATGGCTAAGCACTCCTAAATCAGCGAACAATGAATTAATTACCCAAGCTGTCAAAGGTATAAGATAATCAATATAATTGGCTGAGTACAATAGGTAAGAACCCACATAAAATGACATTATGAAATAATGCAGCTTTTACAGAAAAATAAGGTATTTGTAAATTTAGGAGCAATATGATCAATGTGAAGCATGACTTGCCTTGCTCTTGAGAGGAAGCAACTTCTGCGACGATTTCGAAATAAACGGGAGCGTCGGAATTGCCGGAATCTACGCGACAAACAAAGCAAACAATAATACATGCTATAAGTCTACTGAAACAAAGCACAAAACCATTTTTAATGAATTCTCTGCATTTTTATGAATTTAATGAAATTTGAATGGACTTAAACGGAGCTCGGATGAATTAGTTATGAATTTTTAAAGTTATCTGTGTTTTTACTATACAAAGAAAAACCTTAATTAATTTATTGTGCAATTAACCCCAGGGCTGGCGTCAGCGGGCGGCGGCGGCCGGCCCACCGTGGACCGTGTCCATGGGTCCACGGCGACGCGGCGCACCACGTGGCGCATGCGTGGCGCCGACGCGGCGGCCACGCGGGACGGGAGGGGAACGGGCGGGATCGGCCCGAGTGGCCAATCCAACGGCCCAAGGCGCACGGGCGCTGGCGGCTGGCGGCTGGCGGTTGGGTGGCACGGCCCGAGCTCGGCCAGGCCAGCCATGGCGCGCGGTGGCGGCGGCAGCCGAAGGCGGCGGGCGGTGCCGCGGATGGGGACGGGCGGCGGCGCGCCGCTCGGGCGCACGCGCGGAGAGGAGCGGCGCGGCCGGGATCGGGAGAGGGAAGGGAGAGGGAGAGAAAAAGAGGGGCTCACCGAGCTCCACCGGAGGCAGAGAAAACGGCGGCACGGGCGGCGCAAGAAGGCGGATGGGGTGCAGGAGAACGCGGCGAACGCGTCGGCGCGACTCGGGGACGGCGCAAGCGATGGGGAGCGGCGGCCGGAGATGGCGGAGGCGGCGGCGCACGAAGTCGGTGGTGGCGCGGGCGCTAGGAGGCACGGGAGCGGCGGCGAAAAGGGGAAAAAGGGAGAGGAGGACGCGGGGAGCGTTTTAAAGTGCGGAGGAGGGCGAGATTGTGGCCGAGGGGCGCGGAAACGGCGGCGGAGTGGGAGAGAGAGGAGAGAGAGATGGCCGGGAAAGGCGGATCCCGCCCCTCTCGTGCGGCGGTTGCGGGCGGAGTGGGCGAGAGAGGAGAGCGGCGGAGTGGGCGCGTGTGCGCGCGGATCGCGGGGACGCGGGGAGGTGGGGGGAGACGACGGCCGGCGGTTGCTCCCCTCCGATTCCGCCGGCCGGAGGAGGGAGACGACCCCGTCAGGTGGGGCCCACTTGTCGGCGGCCGGGACAGGGAGGGAGGGAGAGCGGACTTTGGCAGGTGAGAGCGCGAGCAGGAGAGAAAGGGCCGGGGCAGCTGGGCCGGCCCAGCGGGAGGAGGGGCCGGTGCGCGCAGCGCGGGCGGCCTTGGGCCGGCCCGAGAGGGAGAGAGGGAGGGAGAGAGGGGATGGACCGGCGGTGGGAGGAAGGAGAAGTGGGTCGGCGGCCCAAGGGAGGAAAAAGAAAGAAAAAAAAGGAAAAAGAATTTTTCCAGGGATTTATTTATTGCGCTTGAGATTTTTAATTGATTAAAATTATTTCTAGGGCTCTGAAAATTCCACTAAAAATCCTGTTAATGTATTTTGACATGGGGAACTCAAGAAAAATTCCACCCTGCCATTTCCACTTCTTTAATGCATTAATTAATTGAATTTTTCTCCAGATTAATTAAGCAATTTCTCAGATAAATTATTAACTTCGATTTTTACAATTTGGGAGAACTTCAGGGTGTGACACCCAGCCAGATCCGGTGGGAGGGGGCGGCGGGATGGGAGGCCCCGGTGGCCTCCGATGATGGCTGCGACGACTCCCGCGCCCTCCCCTCCGCCAGATCCGGTGGGAGGGGGCGGCGGGATGGGAGGCCGCGGCGGCCTCCGATGATGGCGGTGACGGCGCCCGCGCCCTCCCCTCCGCCATATCCGGTGGGAGGGGGCGGCGGGATGGGAGGCCACGGCGGCCTCCGGTGATGGCGGCAATGGTGCCCACGCCCTCCCCTCCGCCAGATCCAGCGGGAGGAGAGGTGGCGCACCTCGGCGGCGGTGGCGGCCACATCCTCCCCATGCGGCGACGGCGGCAGGGATGAGTTTCGTTCGATTCGAGCCAGCTCTCTTTTTTTTTTAAGCTCGAGCAAAGGTAAAGGTGCCAGTTATATTTTCCACATAGGTGCCGGTTGCCCCTATTGGTGCCGACCAATAGGTGCCGGTTTTCAACCGGCACCATGGTTTGTGTACTAATGATCACTAGCCATTAATTTCTCTGTGACTTTGATATGAGTTTAACTTGCTGTTAATTTTTATGTGGGCCATGAAAAAGTACATTTTGTCCACGTTGTTGGTCCCTTTCACCAACGTCGTATTGTCGTGTCATTTTCTTTCTGTCCTCCCCTGAACAGAGAGGACATACGTACATCATATGGTCATGAGCCCCCCCCCCCCTCTTTTTTCAACTGCGTGTGTGAGATCGTTCACTAAGGAGCAAATGCTAACCAATACTCACGCACTAACATTTGAGCTAATTTTGGGTATTTGAAATCTCGGTGTGCCACATTTCACATTTTTATTGATTACAACTAATTACAAGTTGCAACAAAGCTCAACACTCAGCACAAGCATTTTACAAAATGCGAAAACTACACAATATTAAGTCATTAACTAATAAGGCAATATATGTAGAAACTTTCGATCCAATTGCGTTGACTAATCATCTCAAATGGAGATATGGGATAAGGAGGAGATTCTCCTTACGGTGCACAGCCACCCTGAACGTCTCGGTCATATCAATACCTCCCTTCGCAGCTGCCTGATCTGCTGGTAGCTCCCAGACAAAACGGTACACAATATTTGCTAGCATGATCTCAATGGTGGCAATTGCAAAGTTTATACCTGGGCATATCCTCCGCCCACTCCCGAATGGCAAGATCCCGTTGTAGTCACCCGATGTGTTACCGATGAATCGCTCTGGCATGAACTCGTCAGCGTTCTCCTAATAGTTCAAGTCCCTGGCCAAAGCCCATACATTGACTATGACATGAGTACCAGAGGGTATTGTGTAGCCATTTATATTACAATCAGACATGGAAAGATGAGGCATTAGAAGTGGCGCTCTTGATAACCGTCTTTAGGTACGGCATACAACCCAGTTGCTCTTCAGTAACTATGTCTTGCCACTTTGGCATCACTTTCCTCACCTCGGCCTGTAGCTTTCCCATCACATGAGGCTTCTGTATCAGCTCAGCGATGGCGTATTCTAGCTCGATGAATGACGTGTCCGTGCCAGCCATGAGCATGGCCACCAAGTTTGCCTTGATGTTATCTCTAGTTAGGCCATATTCGTGCTGAATAGAGAGTAGGACATCGATGAAATCTGCCTCCTCATCGTAGTGGTCAAGCATCGAGGAAGACCTAATCTTTCCGGGAGAACTTGCCACACACTGCGTGGCACACTATATTATTGGAATAGCAACTTAGCAGCTCAGTCAGGTCCACCACCACATGCTTGGACGCCGTCTCAGTGATCTTGGCTATCACCAACCACACCTCCCGTTGTCGTGCTGACCCATAGGAGCACACCTTCTTCACGGTCAAGAGATGCGTGGTGGTGATCTTCTTGATCTGCCGCCAATACTTGCTGTACGGGGAGAAGCCAACATCTGTTGCACCATAAAAGAGGATGTTGGCTATAGCATAGTTGGGCCTTGATGCGAATACGCCGTCGTGCGTTCATAGGATGGACTGTGCCACACGAGAGGATGACACCACTAGGGTTGGCACGGCGCCGAGGTGGAGGAGCATCATTTCTGGGCTATGCTTAGTGGCAAGGTCGCGGAGGGAGATGTGGGGCAAGGTGCCGATGAGGTGCAGGTGACTGATCACCGGAAGCCTGCCGGGCACCGTGGGGAGCTTGTTGAGTAGCTCGCCGGCCCTTGTGACATAGCAGCGCATGACGAGTAGGACAAGGAGAAAAGGGAACAGAAAGTTCATGAGCAAGAGAGAGTACGACGCCATGGTGCCGACCTGTGGAGGAGCTCCTAGCGATTCGTGCTCATGGCTGAGGCTATCATGGAGGAACGTTGCTAGCATTTGGGCCATTCCTTCGAAGAGCAAGCTCGCTAGGTAGATGAATGGATGAAAGAATTGAGTGGGAGTATTCCTTGTGGTTTCATTATTGATATAGAGGAAGAAGACTGGGGATCGACTGACGTCCTGTCCTTACACTACACTGGATAAGGTCACCTGTGACGGGTCCAAACCCGCACCTTTGACGGATTTGGGCTTGGTCAGTGATCAGTGGTCACTGGTGAGTCCTGTCACCTTTGACGGGTGGCCGGCCGTCAGAGGTGACACACATCTCTGACGGGAAAATAAATAGACGTCCGTCAGAGGTATTGGTCCCCGCTAGCTTAGGACCAGTTAGAACCCGTCACAGGTGTCTCATCTCTGACGGACACATAAACAAAAGGCCGTCAGAGGTATTAGTCTCCGGTAGTTAGAATCCGTCACAGCTGGGCTACCTGTGACGGGCAAGAAAGTAAAGGCCCGTCACAGGAGAGTCAGCTCTGACGGCCGCGGTTTACGAATCCGTCACAGGATGATTACCTGTGACGTCTTTTTTTTATGACCCGTCACTGATGTGTTAAATCCCGAAAAAAATAAATACTAAATATTGGCTAGCCTCAGGATTTGCTAGCCATGCCCTCTGAAAAACAGAAAGATCACAGATACATGCCAGCCAGCGCCAATATCACATGCATTCATCAATTCATCAATTCATTCATCAATTCATCAATTCATTCATCATTTGCATCCCATTTCCCCCAAAATCACCCAAAAAGCATTACATTTCAGATCCACTATGGCCTCAGTTCTGTTCTGTTCAAGCATTCTGCATCAATTAGTATCATTTGCATCAAAGACAAAAAAACAGAGGGAATCAGCTAAGACAGAAGGAGAAGCAAGTGTCCCAAAAAAACAAGTGCACATAATATGTTCTTATGCATAAGACCAAGTGTAGATAGTCTGTTCTTAAGCATCCAGAAAAAGGACAAGTGTAGATAGTTTGTTCTTATGCATAAGACAACCAACAATAAAACCTAAAAATGGACAAGTGTAGATAATATGTTCTTATTCATCACTGGCCATTTAAGTCCATCCAAATGAACGGCACAACAGGGCAACGCAAAATACGCATGTCATAAAAAACGACAAATAATTTGAAAATGGAGGGAGTAGTAAAGAGGTAATGTTCCAAATCAGTTTTAAATCTCTTTTCTAAGAAAATATACACAGGTGACCATATCCATCTAGTGAAAGTAAATTACATAGCATACCGTACCACAGAACCATAGAAACAACTATTTTTATATCACAGAAAATTGGATAACTGTTTTGTTCACGACATCACAAGTAGCCCAGTTCAATCGTCTATTACACGTGAAAACGTCCTTTCTTGTTCATTATTTCGGCGAGAATGAAGGCGCACAGTTCGCCTCTGATAGCAGGAGGGTTGATGGGTGAAACCTTCCAGCCAGCTCTACCTTTCTGTTCAATAATACATAAGTTAGCACGTTTATAAGATTAATATTTCTAGTCCCTCGGGATCAATGATCTTCTGGCCAATTGCATGGAAGAAGGAGCACAATCGCATTATCGTGTGTCGCACCTTTGGAGGCAAAATATTCCTTATTGCAACAGGCAACAGCTGTGTGATAAGGACGTGGCAATCATGCGACTTCATCCCTATCAATTTAAGGTCTTCCACTGAAACGAACTTACTAATTCTTGATGAGTACCCAGATGGAACCTTTATACCACTCAGACATGTTAGCAAATCCATCTTCTCATCTTTCGAGAGAGTGTAGCAGGCTGGAGGAAGGTACACACTGCCCGACTCCGTGGTTATGGGATGTAGCTCTGAACGAACACCCATGTCTTCCAGATCTCGCCGGGCGTTGAGACCATCCTTTGTACTACCAGGGTTAAGCAGTAATCCCATTAAACTCTCGCATACATTCTTCTCAATATGCATCAAATCTATGTAGTGACGAACCTCAAGATCCTTCCAGTATGGTAGTCTCCAAAATATTGACTTCTTCTTCCACATGCTTTTCTCTTTTGTCTTTCCATCTTTTCTCATTTTTCCAAACTCGTTGGTTATTCCCATCACTAAGTTGTGCACCTCTGTCCCTGTTAGCTCTGTCGGGGGGCTAGCTGTATCTCTGTGTCCATTGAAATTCTTTGTCATATTCCTATAAGGGTGATACCTTGGGAGAAATCTCCTGTGACCCATGTAGACCATCTTGCGTGAATGCTTCAACCATTTGCTCCTTGTTTCCTCCATACACTTCGAACATGCCCATCTCCCTTTGACAGTTTGGCCAGAAAGGTTGCCAAGGGCCGGATAATCGTTGATGGTACAAAACAACATCGCACGGAGGTTGAAATACTCTCGTGCATATGCATCCCATGTTCGTGTGCCCTCATTCCACAGCCTCTCAAAGTCATCGATTATCGGTTCAAGGAACACATCGATATCATTGCCAGGTTGTCTCGGTCCTTGAATTAGCATGGCAAGCATAATGTACTTTCTTTTGAAGCATAACCAGGGAGGAAGGTTATAGTTCACAAGAAGAACTGGCCATGTACTATGACGACTGCTCAAATCACCAAATGGATTAATGTCGTCCGTACACATGGCAAAACGCATGTTTCTTGGGTCATTTGAGAATTCGCGGTAAATCCTATCGATTGTCCGCCACTGTACTGAATCTGCCGGGTGCCTAAGCTTACTATCGACTTTCCGTTCTTCGGCATGCCAACGAACTAGCTTAGCTTGTTCTGGATTCGCAAAAATTCTTTTCATGCGTTCCGCAATTGGGAGATACCACACCACCTTTGCGGGGCCTCCTCTCTTTGACTTACTTCCTTCACCTTCACTTATTGTTCGTTTGTATCTAGAAGCCCCACAGACAGGGCAAACATCCAAGTCAGTGTATTGCTTGTAATACAAAATGCAGTCGTTTCGACAAGCATGAATTCTTCTCATCTCTAGGCCCAACGGACATAAGACTTGCTTTGCTTCATATGTCGTATGCGGTAATTTGTTCCCCTCTGGCAACAGGTCCTTTAACAGCTCAAGAAGTTCTGTAAAACTCTTGTCGGACCAACCATTACTTGCCTTAAGCTTCATGAGTTCCAACACGCATGACAATTTGCTGTGCTTCGACTTACATCCATCATTCAAAGGCATATGACATTCTTCCACCAACTTACTAAACTTTTCAAAATCTCTGTCGTTGTCATCTGCGTCTTCAACGTCATGCAACATTTCAGACAAACTTTGAGTATCCAAATCTATGGTCTCTCCGCCTAACGGAGAAGGTACAAACATGCCTTCTCGAGTTGCAGCGGCGTTCACTACATCCTGATCCGGGCCTTCTTCAACTGCGACATCAGGTGCCTCTTGCTCTCCATGCTTGCTCCAACATGTATATTTTTCCATGAAACCTCTCCTTATCAAATGAGAATGCACATCTGAACTATCATGGAACATCTGTTCATTCTTACAGTCGTTACATGGACACAATATGTGCATGGCCATCCTGCTTTTTCTGTCATTGTCCGCAAATGTGACGAATTCAGTGACCCCCTCCCTATACTCTTTAGACGAACGATGAACATGGTACATCCAACTACGATTCATCTGCAATCAACGACATAGGAAAAAAACTATATGATGATCAATTGGGAATGAAGGGAGAATAATGTATTTTTTACCTTTAATTTCAGCACAAATTCGCCCCCCTTACCCTCCCAACCGAATTGTGAACAGTGCACTGGTCGGGATGGAAAGCAGTTGGCAGTTAGATGGTATTTATAGAGATCCAACTCACCTTAAACGGGTTAAATAAATATAGCCCGTCAAAGATGTCGGCCAATTACCTTTGACGGGTTTTAACTCTCTGGCCGTCACAGGTGAGGTGATACCTGTGACGGCCAGGTAGTTAGAAGCCGTCACTGGTATTTCAGTGACGGCTTACGGTTCCAAGCCGTCACAGGTGAGGTCATACCTGTGACGGGCCGCAGCCGGATGTCTCACCGATGACGGCAAACATAAGGACCCGTCAAAGGTGACGGTCATCTGTGACCAATCCGTAGGCCCGTCACTGGCATGCCGTCACAGATGTAGGGTTCTGGTGTAGTGTTAATTAAAGAAAAAAAGACGGACGTCCTCCTCTATTAATTAAAGTATGGTTTTGTTTGGAAGATACGATGTACTATATATATAATTTTGTTCTTGTTCTGGGTGACACTGAAACTCCAGCTTTAAAAATAAAAGAAACACTGAAACTTCTTTTGCAGGGAAATACTGACATTGACATGCCATCTGCTCGATCTTTTATCTCTTGGACCGTTCGATAGTACCGATGGTCAATTGATGATGGATTATTCTGATGTGGAAATTAATTGGGGGTATAAATGAATAAATTAACCATGATAAAGTTAAAGAAGTTATTTTAAAAAGTTTAACTTGGAAGCTTAGGAAGCACAGTCGTGGTAGTCGATAATTCACAATTTATTAGATTCAAATTGGGCCAGGACAGTTTCAATGCTCCACATCTAAAATGGTTGCTTCTTCCCGCACTGGACATTGTAGAGGGAGGGGATTGGAAGGGCTGAATCTGTGGAGGGAGGAGGATGAGAGGTCATTGTGTGTGGAGGAAGGAAGTGTGTGTTTAGCTGGGACTTAGAAAAATTGGGAAATCGGACCTCCCCTATATAAAGGGGGAGAATCACATCATTTGTCATGCCCAGTCTCTTTTACACCGGTTTAATAAATAAACCAGCACTGATGAGAGTTGATGCTATGGTCCGACACTGATGACCGATCACTTGGATACCCAGTGCTGGTTATAGGCCACCAGCACTGATGAGGACATGTGCTGGGTGGTTGGATAGGAAACCTCTGTCAGTGCCGGGTATTTGCAAAGCACTGATAGGTTGTTTTATAGTTGCATGTATTAACCGATATGTCACAGGAAGGATATATTAAGTGTATTATACTCCTATGGTATGCTTGGTGATCTGTACTCTAGGATTTGTGCTTTTATAATGCAGAATTAAATATTATAAGTTTGCTTTTGGTGCTTATAATAATGCAGAGTTTGGTGTTATAAAATCTTGGTAGTGCTGATTGCCCACACAGCCGATTCAATAGTTAGGATAAATTTAACGGTGTTTGTAGACCATAAAAGGTAAAAATCCAATGCTCCAGAATTAAAGATACAAGTAAAAAGTTCGTTCGAACGAAAAGATACAAGTAAAAAGGTAATTAACTATTGATATGGGCACTTAGATAGCAAGGGTAAAAATATAATTTTGTGTGGTAACACCACTAAATGAGTAAGGGTAAGAATGTCTTGATATTACTAGTCGGTACATTGGTGAAAGATCCCAATGGATGTCGAGATGCTTTTTGCCATGGCTAGGACAAAAACGGTTCGCAAAATTTTTGGTTTCTGGCCCTGTTTTCAGAAACAGAAAGTGTCAGTTGGAATTTTTTTGGAAAGTTTCGGAAACGGAAACAAATTCCTTTTTTTCTTGGAAACGGAAATGGATACGACTGTCAACGGATTGTACACTGACCAAGGTATTTGTAAAGTATGGGGAGTGTTGGAACCAGGGTATACGCGAGATTAAGGTAAAAAGACGGGAGACAGGAATTTTTATACAGGTTTGGACCCCTTAACTGATAGATAATAGCCTTACTCCTATTGGCCGAAGCCGGTGTTGCCTTTATATATGAGTATCACATGAGTATAATATTTGGGATGATCTAATTATCGGCTTGGTTACCTGGAGCTCGAACACGTAATCGACGGTTAGCATAGTCTTCTTCCTCGAATATAAACTCGGCGAGATTGGAAGTGGCTCTAGATTCCTTTTATCGGCTTTTGTGGCTCTAGATTGAATCTGTCTAGACTTGTATTCTGACTTGACGTGTGTGGCTTCTGTTCAAGCTTGTCCCCTTGTCTCCCTTTTCTCCTAGGGGATCTTTTATTTATACTCTCGGATGTTCCCTTGTGCAAGTAGAACTAGGAAGACAAGTATGGATACAATCCAAGTAGTACTTGTAGTGCCCGAGTAGGACTCCGCTTTTTCTTCCTTATCCGGAACATCTTCTATTCCGGTAAGATAATTTTTTTATTTATTCATCGTATTTCCTTAATCAAAAGATACCTTCTCGTATACTATTAGGTATATGATATTTGCGTATACCATGAGCCATGTATAAAGGGTATGCCTTATTAACAACACTGACAACGATAATGCCACTATCTGTGGGAAACTGAAATCAGTCGAAAACTTTTCGGAAATGAATTCGGATATTTTTCTCAGAATCATAAGCGAATTATTTTTCATATACAGCTGATTAACTTCAGCCTTCTCTACTCTAAATGTTCAGATTTGTACTAAGTATTGATATGGTTAGTTGAATGGAGATATTTTTTCTAGTATAATACTTTAGATCTGTTTTTCTTTTGCCTAATAACTCTTTTTTAGACGAATATAGTTTTTTTCTCTTGAAAAATAAAGTGTACAACTAGTTGTATTATTATTAATTAATCAAAATTAGAAATGTCGACTTATTATTTTTAGAAAAAATAATGAGCTACATCTCTTCGTTGAATTGAGAAGTTCAGTTTAAGCGGTTTTTATATTATGATAAATATCCGTTGCTACATTCGCTCTGTTTTTATATTCAATAATATTTTATTCTATTTTTATATTCGGGATTCCTGATTCTGAAAAAATATGAAAACATAAACGGTAGAGGTGGTTCCTGTTCGTTTTCGTGCCATTTTCATCCCTAGCCGGGACTATTTGATCCGGAGACAATGATCCACAGAGGACATACAAAAGAATTGTGAAATGCATATAGAAGTAGTAAACTATATATGCAAATTAGAAAAACATAAGTGAAGTATCAAACTATTATTAGGCCAAGTTAATACAAATTAAAGAATTGTGAACCATGTAAATAAGTGGTAAACTGTGCAAATATTAAGAAAAATACATGCGAAGTAAAACTGAGTAAACTAATGATGGACTAAACAATGTATAATAAGAAAAAAAATCAATCTTCAGGCCCTTATCCATAGTACGCACAAACTGAGACTCATGAACATAAATGAAGAATCTAGTGCATAAATAAGCATGAGTCCAGACAACGGTATAGCTATGGATACGTACCCGGCCTCCAATAGCTAGGGATGCGTCCATCCTCATACATGATCTGTACTCCGATCAGATCAGTCTGTATATATGCTTGCGTGGATTAACTAGACATCAATTGGTAGTTGAATTATCCAGTGACTATTACACGATCTCTACAGCAGTTTTTTGCGAGTTGAATTCTTAATCTATTGCCACCTGATCAAGTTGAGACCGGTAGAAGGTGGCCGGAGGAAAAACGCGACTGCCGAAGCAGCAGCGGCGCGCCGTAGGATATGCATGGTCGATCGGTTGACGAGGACACGAACGCGATGAGCTTGATGCGTGAAGATGGTGAAGAAGGCAAACATCCCGATCGAGGTGGCCTGCGAACAGGGAGAAGGCTTGATACGCGTGTGAAATTTGATTGGGCCAAAAATGTAGGCTTAATTTTGTTTCTTAGTTGGGCCTTTTGGCTTTCTTCTACTTCTCTCAAGGAAGAAAACAAGGAAGACAAGAATCACAAGTTAAGAGCAAATTTAGGCCGTCCATATTTGCCTAGGTTAGGGGGGTTCTGTCGCAAAACCAGAGGTAGGTAAGGTGCACTACGCCAAATTAGCTTATTTGTGACAGGCCAAAATGCCTCGTCACAAATGATATCACCCTGACGGGTTAAACTAAAGCCCGTTGTAGATGTAGCCCAATGTAGATGAGGCTCAAGAGATAAGAACTCATTTGTGACGGATCTATATGAGGACCCGACACTTAGCATCTCTAACGGGCACCCTTCACAAAGTTTGCACCCATCACAAATAAGATACGACACCTGTAAAGTGTTAAAAAACCCCACCCCCTCTCCCCGGGTGTACCAACTCCCTTGGTTCCTCCCCTCCTCCTCTCTCTCTTCCTTCTACACTCATATCATTAACCCTCTTTTCTCTGACCGACCGTCGGGCGCTGTCTTCCCCATGCCATCCTTTGACCGCAAGACACCGCATCCTCCGTCCCCCGACCACTAGCCGTCAGATCCGATGTCCACGGGGTCGGAGGACGTGGATTTGGCCATCACCTCCTCCTTCCCCCCAACTACCGGCTGCTGCTGCCTCTCCCCCGACCACTAGCCATGGGATGCGGCCTCCATGAGGTTGGGGACACGATCCAACCATCGGCCGCCGCCTCCTCCGCTTCTCGACCGTCGGCCGTCGGATCCAGCCTCCATGAGGTCGGCAGATGTGAATCCGGCCACTATCTCCTCCGTCCCCCCAACCGCCGGTCGTGGGAGCGGATCCGACCGCCAACCGCCGCCTCCTTCGCCCCCTATTGCCAGCAATTGAATCCAGCCTCCACGAGGTTGGGGGATGCAGATCTGGCCGCCGCCTCTTCCGTCCCTAACCAATGGCCACCGCAACCTCTCCCCCAACTGTTGGCCATGGGATCCAGCCTCCAAGAGGTCGAGGGATGCGGATCCGACCGCCGGTCGCCGCCTCCTTTGCCCCTCTGACCACCAGCTGCCATCTCCTCCATCCTCGAGCACTGGCCGCCTCCTCGAGTACAAGCACGGCGACAATGACGAACTCTAGTACGTACCATTGCCTGCAAGTCCTATATCCGTGCCCTAGGAAATGCAAATTCATTCATGCAAGTTCAGTTGCTGCTCTACTATATATATTTGATGTGATGATTTAGATCCCTGTGGTTTGGTTTGATTGTGATGATATCCCTATGATTTTGTTTGATTGTGATGAGATTTCCTGTGGTGTGATCTTGTTACAAGAATTTTTAGGATCGTGACGAATTCTATGGCAACGAGCAAGGGACGACATTTTTATTTTTTTCCTATAATCTACAGTAGTGACTGGTGGTAGAATGGAAATTGATTTGTTTACCCCATTCTCCACATCTGTGATGGGCAACTATTAGAACTCATCAGAGGTGAAGGTCAGCAGTGACGAGTTAAAAATAGATATTCGTCACACATAATATCACTACTGTCGGGGGTGTTTTTTACCATCCGTCACAGGTGTTGTCATCACCGACTAGCCTTCACCCATCAGAGATGAGGTGGAGTCATCACTGATCACTTATCTCAGACAAGAGATCTACCCATCAGAGATGACGGTATAGGCCCGTCAGTAGTGACTTGGACCTATGTAGTGGTGGACAGTTCCTTGTGGCACCTTGTTAATGTGTCTTTCCGACATGGCAATAAAATCATGTCTGCCATTCATTTGAACAAGAATGCATCTATATATATAGCCAAGACGGTGTCTTATGTTTTAATTTGTTGTATTCACGTGTTGGCAAGTTGGTGTATGCTAGTGCAATTTACTTTTTCTAGAGTGTAACAAATTAAATGTGCAGTTCGTTTTCAACTGCATGAGATCGTTCAGCAAGGAGCGAATGCTAACCAATACTCAAATTTGAGCTAATTCTAGGTATTTGAAATCTCGGTGTGCCACATTTCACATTTTTATTGATTACAACTAATTACAAGTTGCAACAAAGCTCAACACTCAGCACAAGCATTTTACAAAATGCGAAAACTACACAATATTAAGTCATTAACTAATAAGGCAATATATGTAGAAACTTTCGATCCAATTGCGTTGACTAATCATCTCAAATGGAGATGTGGGATAAGGAGGAGATTCTCCTTACGGTGCACAGCCACCCTGAACGTCTCGGTCATATCAATACCTCCCTTCGCAGCTGCCTGATCTGCTGGTAGCTCCCAGACAAAACGGTACACAATATTTGCTAGCATGATCTCAATGGTGGCAATTGCAAAGTTTATACCTGGGCATATCCTCCGCCCACTCCCGAATGGCAAGATCCCGTTGTAGTCACCCGATGTGTTACCGATGAATCGCTCTGGCATGAACTCGTCAGCGTTCTCCTAATAGTTCAAGTCCCTGGCCAAAGCCCATACATTGACTATGACATGAGTACCAGAGGGTATTGTGTAGCCATTTATATTACAATCAGACATGGAAAGATGAGGCATTAGAAGTGGCGCTCTTGATAACCGTCTTTAGGTACGGCATACAACCCAGTTGCTCTTCAGTAACTATGTCTTGCCACTTTGGCATCACTTTCCTCACCTCGGCCTGTAGCTTTCCCATCACATGAGGCTTCTGTATCAGCTCAGCGATGGCGTATTCTAGCTCGATGAATGACGTGTCCGTGCCAGCCATGAGCATGGCCACCAAGTTTGCCTTGATGTTATCTCTAGTTAGGCCATATTCGTGCTGAATAGAGAGTAGGACATCGATGAAATCTGCCTCCTCATCGTAGTGGTCAAGCATCGAGGAAGACCTAATCTTTCCGGGAGAACTTGCCACACACTGCGTGGCACACTATATTATTGGAATAGCAACTTAGCAGCTCAGTCAGGTCCACCACCACATGCTTGGACGCCGTCTCAGTGATCCTAGCCATCACTAACCGCACCTCCTGTTGTCGTGCCGACCCATAGGTGCGCACCTTCTTAACGGTCAAGAGATGCGTGGTGGTGATCTTCTTGATCTTCCGTCAATACTCGCTGTACGGGAAGAAGCCGACATCTGTTGCACCATAAAAGAGGATGTTGGCTATAGCAAAGTTGGGCCTTAATGCGAATACGCCGTCGTGCGTGTTGATTTAATCCATGGCGCCATCGCTGCTGCTCCAGTTTATCCACCAAGCGCATGATTCCGGTTTTGTTGGATCATGGCGCATGTACAGCTGCGGGAGGTTGTTTCGTTTTTCCGTTTTTAGGGAGTGTGTGTGCCCTGCATGTTCTTCGATCGTGGGACTGCGTGATCACCTCGGGAGACATGGCTGGGGCGCCGTATTGGTAGGAGTTCATCGTACACATCTCGGTCGTGCGTGGTAGACGTGTGTGTGTGTTTGTTATTTAAGTTCCCGAATGCATCAGAAAATCGCTGCCGAGTTTAACGCAGCACAAAATCGCTCTCGCTTTCTCTCTTCTTGATTGGCATTTCATCGAACACCTTCGGGAGTTCGCCAACAATTGGTATCAGAGCCTGGTTGGCTCGCTAATGCCATGGCGGAGCGCACGCCACCGCGTCCCTCTCGCACACCACCACACGCCCCAACGCCACCACACTCGCGCTCTCCTCTTTCTCGCCCGTTGCGTACACCCCCACGCCGTCGTCCTGCTGAGTCCCTACCGCCGCGCCGTGCGCGTGGGCGAGGCGAGCAACAGCCCTTGGCTGCTCAGCCGCGCGTCGTCAGGGAGTCGAGTGCCGCCGTTCATTACCCGGTCCTGACGAGGACCAACTACGAAGAATGGGCGCTCCTCATGACGGTGAATCTACAGGCTCAGGGACTCTGGTACGCCGTGGAGCCGTACGAAGACGAGGAGATCGAGTACCACGATGATCGGCTGGCGCTGGCCGCGATCCTGCGAGCGGTGCCGTCGGAGATGCTCCGCTCCCTCTCCACCAAGCGCACAGCGCAGTCCGTGTTGGAGGCGATCAAGACAGTCCGCGTCAGCACTCGGCGCGTACGCGAGGCAAATGAGCAACTACTTCGCCGGGAATTTGCGGATGCTCGGTTCAAGGACGGCGAGAACGTCGTTGACTTCTCCATGCGCCTCACCGGGATCGCAAACAGCATTCGCACTCTTGGAGGCGATCTCCCCGAGGTAGATGTTGTTAATAAGTTGCTAAATGTTGTCCCTGAGCATCTCTCGTAGATAGCCATCTCGATCGAGACGCTCCTCGACGTCCGTGACCTATCCATTGAGGAGGTCACCGGCCGACTCCGCGTCGCCGAGAAGCGCAAGACCAAGCCGAGGGAGGTCGTCGATAGCGGCGGCCGTCTCATGCTCACTGAGGAGCAGTGGCTGGCTCGGCTCAAGAACCGCGAGCAGAGCGGTGAGAGCAACGACACCGCGCCTGGCGCGGTCGCAAATGTCGGCGGCAAGAAACGCGGGAATCGGCGCGGGCGCGGGCGCGGCCAGGAGCACCCTGGCGACAAGTGTCGCAGTTGCAGCAAGATGGGTCACTGGGCCAAGGATTGCCGCTCAAAGCCTAAGAAGGTCGAGGCCCACATTGCGGCCGAGGACGACGAGCAGCCGACATTGCTCATGGCGCGCGCGTGCTTGGTTGAGCGGCGGCGACCGCCGGCCAAACCCGTGTCGGAAATAACACCGGTATCCTCACCAGTGTTTTTGGAGGAGGCGAAGGTCCTGGCGCATCTCGATGGCGACCCCGATCCCGCGGATCAATGGTACCTCGACACTGGCGTGACGAACCACATGACCGGCGCCCGCTCCGTCTTCTCCGAGCTTGACACTGCGGTGACCGGCACTGTCAAGTTCGGCGATAGCTCCGTCGCCACAATCGAGGGCTGCGGCACGATCCTCTTCGCCTGCAAGAACGGCGAGCACCGCGGGCTGACCGGCGTCTACTACATCCCACGCCTCACTGCCAACCTAATCAGCGTCGGGCAGCTCGATGAGAACGGGTGCGAGTCCCTGGTGCGCGACGGCTTCATGCGAATCCGCGACCAGAACCGACGGCTGCTGGCAAGGATCCCGTGTCACAACCCGATTTTTGATCGGGATTAAAAATTACCTAATAATACATTTTTCAGAAATTTAATAAAAATCAAAAGCAATTTAAACAAGTGAAATTAGCAAGGAAATCAAAATTTTCCTTTAAAAATCATGGCCGGAAATATTTTTGTAATATTCTCTGGGCCTTAAAATACTCTCCAAAATGTCTTGTGGGTACAGTTGCGCACCTCTGATCAGAGTAAAACTATTCGAATAGCCGTGCCCGCGGTTATGGGCGATCGACCAGATTCACCGTGATTAGTCCCACATGTTTAATTAATTTGACTTAATGAACTGGTGTAGTTCAGGTGGAATGGTTGGGCCTGTTCAACGTGGTTGTAGCGTTGTTCAGTGGAGATTTAATATTGCTTTAACTAAACAACTGTTTTACTGTGTTAAAATGTAAAGGTTTTCAACCGCTTTTCTGCAAATAGCCACAAGCCTCCCTTTGTTTCCCCTGTGCATGTTTGCATCGTTGGTGTGGCTTGTTGAGTACGGTGGTTGTACTCAATCTTGCTATTTTTCTCCTTTTTCAGAAGTTTAGTACTTCTGAGTTGAAGATGAAGTTAGAGGACCAAGGCTCAGACCCCAGTTGAGTTTGCCTGTGGAGTGGAGCTGAAGCCCCGCTAGGATCGTCTCTTTCCGCTGTTGTTTTCTTTTTGGTGTGAGGACTAAGTGCCTCTGTTGTAAGTATTTATCGCTTTATTTACGTTTAGATCTGTTTATTGATTTGTCGTTTTGTGTACCCTGGTTGATGCCTGGACAGGGACTTAATACACAAAATGGTCTGGAAATTTGGGAAAATTTCCGGGCGTGACATCCCGCGGTCAAGAAATTGGCTCTACTCCATCCGCATCAACGCGGCGCCCGATCTGCCTTACCGCGCGCAACTCCGACGTAGCTTGGCGCTGGCACGCGAGGTACGGTCACCTTAGCTTTCAATCACTGAGGAAATTGGTGCAGGGTGACATGGTGCGGGGTCTGCCGCTGATCGACCACGTCGACCAAGTGTGCGACAGTTGCTTGGCGGGCAAGCAACGTCGAGCCCCGTTCCCGGTGTGTGCCAAGCATTTCGCCGAGCACCTGCTGGACCTGGTGCATGGCGACCTTTTTGGGCCGATCTCGCCGGCAACGCCGGGCGGGAACAACTACTTCTTGCTGCTAGTCAACGATGTGAGCCGCTACATGTGGCTTACTCTCCTAGCAAGCAAGGATCAAGCACTAGCGGCGATCAAGCGCTTCCAAGCGGCGGCTGAGCTGGAGTCCGGCTGCAAGCTCAAGGTGTTGAGGACCGATCGCGGCGGCGAGTTCACCTCCGTCGAGTTCGGTGCCTACTGCACGGACCGCGGCGTCCAGCGACAACTCACCGCGCCCTACTCCCCACAACAGAATAGAGTAGTCGAGCGGCGGAATCAAACTGTGGTTGCCATGGCGCGCTCCATGATGAAGGCCAAGGGGCTCCCTGCTCGCTTCTGGGGGGAAGCTGTTTCGACGGCGGTGTTCCTCCTTAACCGCGCTCCCACGCGAGCGCTGTCCGGCAAGACGCCGTACGAGGCATGGCACAGCATCAAGCCGGCCGTCCACTTCTTGCGCACGTTCGGTTGCGTGGCGCACGTGAAGAACACTAAGCCCAATCTGAAGAAGCTCGACGACCGCAGCTCGCCGATGATCTTCTTGGGCTATGAAACTGGGTCCAAGGCGTACTGGGTGTTCGACCCGGTGTCTAACCGTGTGCAGGTCACGCGCGACGCCGTGTTCGACGAGGCGACCAGCTGGGACTGGGCTGCTCGTGGCGGCGGCGGCGACACGGACGGCGCCACCGATTTCACCATTGAGTACACCGTGGCGCCGATCGACATCAACGCCCTGGAACAGGAGCAGGCCGGCGCGTCGACACCGAGCTCAGGTTCACCGTCGGCAAGCTTGGAGAGCGCACCGACGCCGGCAACGCCGGAAGCCGAAACGGGCGCGGCATCACCTGAGTTCGTGTCACCCCTGAGCAACCTCATTGACACCCCTCTTCGGTACCGAACCGTCGAGAACATCCTTGGACACACAGCGACGCCAGTCCTCGCACACCGCGAGCTGGACGCCGGTGAGCTGTTCTTCGTGTCGGCAGAGGAGCCCGCTTCATTCAAGGAGGCGGAGCAGCACCAGAGCTGGCGGCGCGCCATGATGGAGGATATGGACTCCATCACCGACAACAAGACATGGGTTCTCGTCGACCCACCGCCGTCGCACCGCCCGATCGGGTTAAAATGGGTGTACAAGGTAAAGAGGGATAAGCGCGGCGCCATCGTCAAGTACAAGGCACGCCTTCGTGAAGGGCTATGTTCAGCAGGTCGGCATTGACTTCGAGGAGGTGTTTGCGCCGGTGGCGCGCATTGAGTCCGTGCGGCTCTTGCTCGCCGTCGCGGCACACGCAGGCTGGGGCGTCCATCACATGGACGTCAAGAGCGCTTTCCTTAACGGGGAGCTCGCCGAGGAGGTGTACGTGCAACAGCCGCCAGGTTTTGCCGTCGAAGGACAAGAACATAAGGTCTACCAGCTGCACAAGGCGTTGTACAGACTCCGGCAAGCCCCCCGCGCCTGGAACACCAAGCTCGATGGCAGCCTCCTGTCACTTGGTTTCCAGAAGAGCGCCAACGACCACGCCGTGTACACGCGCGGCCAAGGCGATGCAAAGCTGATCGTCGGCGTCTACGTGGATCATTTGATCATCACTGGCACAGATCAAGCCAACATTGGCGAATTCAAGAGGGAGATGTGCAACATCTTCAAGATGAGCGACCTCGGGCTATTGTCCTACTACCTTGGGCTTGAGGTGAAACAAAGTGAGACGGGGATCTCGCTCTGTCAGTCGGCGTATGCCGGCAAGCTGCTCGACAAGAGCGGCATGGGCGACTGCAACGCATGCGCCACGCCGATGGAGACATGCTTGAAGCTAAGCAAAACAAGCACGAGTCCGCTGGTGAATGCGACAAACTACCGCAGCATCATCGGTGGGCTGCGCTACCTAGTGAACACGCGGCCGGACATCGCTCACGCCATCGGCTACCTGAGCCGATTCATGGAGGAACCGCACGAGGATCATCAAGCGGCGTTCAAGCACATGCTCCGGTATATCGCCGGGACGCGACACCACGGTGTTCACTATGCAAGGAAGCAAGACGGGCAGCCGGCGCTGCATGGTTTCAGCGACAGCGACATGGCCGGCGATCTGGACACGCGCCGGAGCACGAGCGGCGTCCTTTTCTTCCTTGGCTCCAGTCCCGTCTCGTGGCAATCGGCGAAGCAGAAGGTGGTCGTGCTGTCGTCATGCGAGGCAGAGTACATCGCTGCCACAGCCGCCGCCTGCCAAGCGATCTGGCTAGCTCGGCTCCTGAGTGATTTACTCGACTCAGAGCCGGGAGCGCCGGAGATCAAGGTGGACAACAAGTCTGCCATTGCAATGACCAAGAACCCTGTTTTCCATGACCGAAGCAAACATATCGACACTCGATACCATTTCATTCGGGAATGCGTGGAGAACGGGAAGATCGTCATCAACTACGTTCGTACGGAGGAGCAGCTGGCGGACGTACTGACAAAGCCGCTCGGCCGTGTCCGGTTCCAAGAGCTATGCAATGGGATCGGCATCATTGAGCTTGATAGCAATGGTGGCAAGAATTAGGGGGGAAGAATGTTGAATTAATCCATGGCGCCATCGCTGCTGCTCCAGTTTATCCACCAAGCGCATGATTCCGGTTTTGTTGGATCATGGCGCATGTACAGCTGCGGGAGGTTGTTTCGTTTTTCCGTTTTTAGGGAGTGCGTGTGCCCTGCATGTTCTTCGATCGTGGGACTGCGCGATCACCTCGGGAGACATGGCTGGGGCGCCATATTGGTAGGAGTTCATGGCGCACATCTCGGTCGTGCGTGGTAGACGTGTGTGTGTGTTTGTTATTTAAGTTCCCGAATGCATCAGAAAATCGCTGCCGAGTTTAACGCAGCACAAAATCGCTCTCGCTTTCTCTGTTCTTGATTGGCATTTCGTCGAACACCTTCGGGAGTTCGCCAACAGTGCGTGCGTAGGATGGACTGTGCGTACATGAGAGGATGACACCACTAGGGTTGGCACGACGCCGAGGTGGAGGAGCATCATGTCAAGGCTATGCTTAGTGGCAAGGTCGCGGAGGGAGATGTGGGGCAAGGATCCGATGAGGTGCAGGTGACCGATCACCGGCAGCCTGCCAAGCACCGAGGGGAGCTTGTTGAGTAGCTTGCCGGCCCTTGTCGCATAGCAGCGCATGACGAGTAGAACAAGGAGAAGAGGGCACAGCAGGGTCATGAGCAGGAGAGAGTACCACGCCATGGTGCCGGCCTGTGGAGGAGCTCCCAGCGATTCGTGCTCATGGCTGTTCAGGCCATCATGGAGGAACATTACTAGCATTTGGGCCATTAATTGCTGCGTAATTAGTGGCCTTCGAAGAGCAAGCTATGCTGCTAGGTTGATGAATACATGGATGAATGAATTGAGGGGCGTTTCCTTGGTGCTTTTATTAATGCCATGCATTATTGATATAGAGGAAGATATTTCTCCTCCATTATATTAAAGTATAGTTTTGCTTGGAAGATACGATGTATTATATATATAATTTTATTCCGGGTGACAATGAAATTTCTTTTGCGGGGACACACTGAGATTGACATGGCATCGATGCTCTTTTGTGTCTCTAGCTTAGCCCGTTCAATGGTGCTGTCACTACTAAAAAACCCTCATAAAGACCGGCCTTATAGGTGCCGGTTCATTTAAAACCGGCACCTATGGGCCTTTTCCCACCTCCCACGGTGAAAAAAATAAAGAACCGATACTTTTAAACACAATAGGTACCGGTTCTTCAGAAAAAACCGGGATCAATACTATAGGTACCGGTTTTTTAAAATAACCGGCACCTATAATATATGATAGGTATCGGTTTTATAAAAAACCGGCACCTGTAATATATTATAGGTGCTGATTTTTTAAAAAAACCGGCACCCATTAGAAACCGAGCCGAACGGCCCGAACCGATCGATAAGCACGAGCCGAGTCAATCAGCCGGCACAGCACATATAAGAACCCAGCCTTATCCATTTCCCCCTCCTCTGTAACGCCCGTTCTGTCGCGGCGTTAGCGGGAAAACTAATCTGCTAAAAACCCTAATTGCGAAAATTTGCTCTTCGGTTGAGTCTTGTCGTGTGCCAAGGTCTCGTGTCTCCCCTCCCACTTCAATCCCGGAGAAAACCGCGAAATCGGATTTCAAATCCGAGCCCTAAACCTCCCAGAACCAAACCCTAAGAAAAAGTCTATGTTTCCTCCCTTGGCCTGGGCCGAATTTTTTTTCCTTCGGCCTTCTGCCCCTTCCCTCCTCCTTCCCTGGGCCGCCCCCTGGCCCAGCCCCTCTCGGCCGCCCTCTCTCTCCCCTTCTTGCCTCCCCCTCGGCCTCCCCTCCCGCCGAATCAGGCGGAGGGAAGTGCACGCGCCGCCGTCCCCGGGTGTCGCCGCCTGCCGCCAGAGAGGGAGAGAAGAGCGAAAGGGAGGAGGGGGAAACGGAGGAGGATAGGATAAGCCCGCCACCTCTCCTTGAGCACCGCCGCCTGCCGCCTCCCCCTCGGCCTCCCTTCCCGCCGGATCAGGCGGAGGGGAGTGCGCGCGTTGCCGTCGCCCGTCGCCCCCGGGTGCCGCCGCCTGCCGCCAGAGAGGGAGAGAAGAGCGAAAGGGAGGAGGGGGAAACGGAGGAGGATAGGATAAGCCCGCCGCCTCTCCTCGAGCACCGCCGCCTGCCGTCTCCCCCTCGGCCACCGTCGCCTGGCGCCTCGCCTCCCGCCGGATCAGGCGGAGGGGAGTGCGCGTGCCGCCGTCGCCCGCCGCCCCCGGGTGCCGCTGCCTGCCGCTAGAGAGGGAGAGAAGAGCGAAAGGGAGGATGTCACGCCCCAAACTGGCCTCGGGCGGAGACCAGGATAGAGCGGTCCAGATTGACCTGTATGCCTGTACCAGTCCCAGGAAATAGCGCTGGTACAACAGGAAGACAGAATACCACAACAGCAGCGGTCTCTTTATTTAAGAGTAGGATTACAACCAAGGTTGGAACTGCGGACAGAACCCGAGTTCACAACAGCATTACAAAAAGGCGGAAGCGGAAAGCGGCGACTGGCCCTAAGCCACAAGCAAAGCCTTGGGGAAGGCCGAAACCCTACTACTGCTCGAAGTCTGCTTGCTCCTGGAAGAACTCTTCATCAGCAGGGTCCACCTCTTCGTCTTCGAGAACTGGGGGGGGG
>BDMV01000005.1:38079447-38141376 GCA_008326285.1 Oryza officinalis
GAAGAGGTGGACCCTGCTGACGAAGAGTTCTTCCAGGAGCAAGCAGACTTCGAGCAGTAGTAGGGTTTCGGCCTTCCCCAAGGCTTTGCTTGTGGCTTAGGGCCAGTCGCCGCTTTCCGCTTCCGCCTTTTTGTAATGCTGTTGTGAACTCGGGTTCTGTCCGCAGTTCCAACCTTGGTTGTAATCCTACTCTTAAATAAAGAGACCGCTGCTGTTGTGGTATTCTGTCTTCCTGTTGTACCAGCGCTATTTCCTGGGACTGGTACAGGCATACAGGTCAATCTGGACCGCTCTATCCTGGTCTCCGCCCGAGGCCAGTTTGGGGCGTGACATCCTCCCTTTCGCTCTTCTCTCCCTCTCTAGCGGCAGGCAGCGGCACCCGGGGGCGGCGGGCGACGGCGGCACGCGCACTCCCCTCCGCCTGATCCGGCGGGAGGCGAGGCGCCAGGCGACGGTGGCCGAGGGGGAGACGGCAGGCGGCGGTGCTCAAGGAGAGGTGGCGGGCTTATCCTATCCTCCTCCGTTTCCCCCTCCTCCCTTTCGCTCTTCTCTCCCTCTCTGGCGGCAGGCGGCGACACCCGGGGACGGCGGCGCGTGCACTTCCCTCCGCCTGATTCGGCGGGAGGGGAGGCCGAGGGGGAGGCGGTAGGTGGCGGTGCCCGAGAAGATCGAGGCGGCGGGCGGCGGGCGGCAGAGGCGCCTTCCCCTCCGCTAGATCCGGCGGGAGGGGAGGCGGCAGGCGGCGGTACCCGAGGAGAGGCGGCGGGCGGCGGGCAGCAGAGGCGCCTTCCCCTCCGCCAGATCCGACGGGAGGGGAGGCGGCAGGCAGCGGCGCCCAAGGTGAGTTTGGCTCGATTCGAGCCGGCCGGCTCTATTTTTTTGGCTTGTGCGAATGTATAGATGCCGGTTCTATAGGGTTCATAGGTGCCGGTATCTTCTATTGGTGCCGACCAATTGGTGTCGGATGAAAATCCGGCACCTATGAACCCTTGCAAACCGGCACCAATGTCATATTCTGTAGTAGTGTGTTGATGGATTATTCTGATTTTGTGGTAATTAATTGAGGGTATAAATGAATGAATTAATTAATAAGTATATAAAGTTTTAAAAAAATATTTAATTTAGAAGTTAAGATTGATCGAGGAGCGCGCTCATGGTAATAGATCCTCCATCTAAAATGGTTTGACATTGCACTAAATAAATGATATGTTATGTAGGATAAAGACGGTGTAACAATCTATTAAATGAGAAAAAAAGGAAGTAAACCGGATCTTGCATAAGGCCTAGTTTCTATATGTAGCTTCCAAAATATCACGAAAGATTAGTGCTAATTAAATTAGCGTACGTATTAAATTGGTACTGTATATGTTCATTGGAGTTATTAGGCCTATATTTTACTCCTATGGCCGGTATGCTTGTGGGTTTTTAACTAGGTGACATAGAGCATATGACAGTACCACAGGAAAAGGTTATCGCTGCCGGTTGAAAACAGCTATCACTGCTGGTTTTATCTAGCATTAGACCAGCGACGGACAGTTGCCCGATTAACTATAGGGGAATTTTTAATTTTCATTTTTTTCCTCTTATTATATATAAATAGATCACTCACACCACTCACACGATGAAAACAAGATTTGTTGATTCTGGCCATTACCAGTCGCACCTCCTGTTCTCTTGCACTGGATATGTGTGGTGGCGATCTTCTTGACCTGCCGCCAATACTTGTCATAGAGGGTGAAGGTAACATCCGACGAGCCATAGAAGAGGATGTCGGTAACGGTAGAGTAGGCCCGCGAAGCAAACACGTGATCGTGTGTACGCAGGATGGCCTGCGCCGCTCGAGCAGATGACACCACGACGAAAAACAAGCATATGTGGTGTCCTCGAACAAGCACACCACTCACACGATGAAAAACAAGATCACCACTGTCGGTGACATGGGCCCGAGGGTATCGAGACCAAAGGAAAGGACGGCCACAGGGATCCACGTGGCCCGTTCCCCCGGAAGGGGTCGGGCCCGAGTGTGACGTGGCGGCTGCCCTCCCGGTTTCCCCCGGGGTCGGGCTGCTCCCGTTTCTCCCCCGAGACCTAGGGCGCCCCGGCCCCTTGCGACTTGGATGCCACGTGCATGGGTTAGGTGAGTGCGGCAGAACTCACCTAACTGCATTTATAGCGGTTCAGACAGGCGCACTACGTCGCATTTAATGCGTCGTGGCGCGTGCATATCCGGTCCGTGACCGATCACGGTGAGTGACCGGTCGCAGACTGGTCAGATCGTGGGTTAGGTGGTGCCAGGATGCCTGTGCGCCGCACGCGCGCCAGGCAGCCTGCTGCACACCTCGACCCGTCCCATCAGAATGATGAGAGCCTTCTGTCTCTCATCTCTTAGTCGGAGTTGGTACCCCAGCTCCGGTCAGATGTTTCCCATTCCCAATGTGAGCGGGACACGGAAGTCATCCGCCATTTAATGAAGGCTGAAATGGGCGTCCCCTGGATGGGTCAGCTGACCGAGCGAAGGCGTACTGCGGCGTCTGTCAGAGGCTGCTTCCAACGGTAGGATAGCCCTAAATGTAAAAGAATGTCTTTTTTCTTAGGCAGCTCGTGGCCCATGTGGTAGCCCCTTGCCATATAAAAGGAGGCCCAGGCCTAGGAGAGAAGGGGGACTTTCTCTGGGGGGCTGGACTCTCTCTGGGACTCTCTAGGGACTCTCTGGGGACTCTCTCTGGATTCCATCATACTCTCAGATCTACCAAAACACAGGAGTAGGGTATTATGCTCCTTAACGGCCCGAACCTGTCTAAATCGCCTGCGTCCACGCGTTTTTCTCACTGGGATCCCACAGATCAAGGGCGAAGAATTTCACCTTGCGCCCCCGGCCGAACCGGCAAAGGGGGACCAGCGCGGTCTCCCGGTTAGGAGCTTCACTCTCCGTCATCTGGCGCGCCAGGTAGGGGGCGCGCGCGTGTTTTTCTGAGCCCCCATTTTCTTTCGTGTGCGCCAAGCTTCGCCAAGTAAGCCCTATGGTCGAAAAGGCAGTGGCATACGATCCTTCTTTGAGCGCCGGCGGTGATGGCGGGGAGCAGAACCCGCGCCGTCGGGCTCGCACCCTGTCGTCCCCCTCCCACCAGAATCTTGGGCGGGGGAAGGCGCCTGAGGAAGTCGAGGGATCCGCGACCTCGCCGCCCGCAGGCGACAGAGGAGGACGGCGAGGCGGGGTGCATCGCCGCCTCACCTATGGTGATGGCGGCACGCCCCAGGGCGCGCTCCAGGCTGCGGGCGCACTCTTGCATCACCCGCCCGTCGTCCCCGATCTAGAGACCCCGGCCCAACGTTGGCTGGATGACGTGGCCAACCTGGTCATGACGGCGTAGCAATACCTAGGCACCGATAGGCGGTGTTCCGCCGCCGGGACCTCTGGCGCTGCCATCGCTGGCTCTACGTCGTCGAGGCGGAGGGCATGACAGGCGATGGCCGACACCCGCCGTTTGTCCGCGGTTCCCTCGTCAACGCCTCCGACTCATGAGAATATGCATGGGGGGCTAGACGCCCGGCTCGATATCAAGCGCTGGAGTGACGCTCGTCGCGCCGCTCATGCAACGGAAGGCGCCTCCTCCTCTGGGGCGACGCTCCGTTCCGGTCACGGGGGCCGGCCCCCCGTGTCCCCGGTTGGTGGTGTCGGCTGTCGAGCCTTCGTGGCGAGCCTTCGGAATGTCCATTGGCCCCCGAGGTTCCGGCCCACCATCACCAAAAAATATGACGGGAGCGTCAACCCCGCTGAGTTTCTCCAGATCTACACGACTGGAATAGAAGCCTCGAGAGGTGACGACAGGGTCATGGCGAACTTCTTTCCCATGGCCCTGAAGGGCCAGGCGCGGGGTTGGCTAATGAACCTGCCACCCGCGTCGGTCCACTCCTGGGAGGACTTGTGCCAGCAGTTCACCACGAACTTCCAAGGCACATATCCGCGCCCAGGCGAAGAGGCGGACTTGCACGCGGTACAGCGGAGGGACGTTGAGTCTCTCCGCTCGTACATCCAGCGGTTCTGTCAAGTCCGCAACACCATACCTTGCATCCCTGCACATGCGGTTATCTACGCATTCAGGGGGGCGTGCGGCACAACCGCATGCTCGAAAAGATCGCCTCCAAGGAGCTCCAGACCACCACGCAGCTCTTCGAGCTCGCGGACCGTGTGGCTCGCAAGGAGGAGGCTTAGACCTGGAACTCCTCCGGCTCTGGAGCGGCGGCTCCGGCTGCCCCCAAGTCCGCCGCTCGTTCAGGGCGACGGGACAGGAGGAGGAAGAAAAGGTCGGCCCGTTCCGACGACGAGGGTCATGTCCTCGCCGCCGAGGGCGCTTCGCGGGCCCCCGAAAGGGGAGGCCCGTGAGTGGCAAAAAGAAGGAGGCCGGCGCTCCCGGCAGAGAGCGCCCGGCCGGCAGGTGGTGCACTGTGCATAACACCTCCCTCCACGCCCTCACCGACTGCCGCGCGGTTCAAAACTTGGCCGAGCGAACGAGGAAGTGGGAGGAGGAGAAGAGGCAGGAACGCTGTGAGGGCAAGGCCCCAGCGACTTCCATCGGCAACCGGCGAGGTGAGGCCAAGCAGAAGGCCCCCGCTGAGGACGTCGATGATGGCAATGATGACCTGGGCTTTCAGGAGCCCGAGGCCACCGTCGCCACCGTTGATGGGGGTGTGTGCGCTCATGCTTCTCGCCGAAGCCTCAAGGCCATGAAGCGAGAGCTTTTGGCCGCAGTCCCCACCTATGAGGCGACGCGGCGGGCGCGTTGGTCGGAGGTCACCCTTACCTTTGACCGGACCGACCACCCGCCATGCGTTGCCCGGGGAGGACAGATCGCGATGGTGGTCTCCCCCACCATCTGCAACGTGAAGTTGAGGCGCGTCCTGATAGACAGTGGCACAGCTCTCAACATCCTCTCCCCCGCAGCTTTTGATGTCATCAAGGCCCCGGGGATGGAGCTCCGGCCGTCCCAGCCAATTATCGGCGTGACGCCGGGGCACACCTGGCCGCTAGGCCATATCGACCTCCCGGTCACCTTCGGTGGCCCCACCAACTTCCGCACCGAGCGGGTGGACTTCGATGTGGCGGACCTCAATCTGCCCTACAACGCGGTCCTGGGAAGGCCTGCGTTGGTGAAGTTCATGGCGGCCACCCACTATGCCTACCTCCAGATGAAGATGCCGGGCCCAAGTGGCCCCATCACCGTCCACGGCGACCTCAAAGTCGCGCTTGCTTGTATGGAGCAGTGCGCGGACCGCCTCGCCGCGGTGTCCAAGCCCGCGGGTGGCGACGAGAGGCCCGGCGCCTCCACCTCGCCCGCCCCGAGGCACCGGATGGCCTCAGGCAACGAGGTTCCGGTGAAGGAGGTCGCCCTGGGCGATGACCCGTCCAAGACCACCCAGATTGGTGGTCTCTTGGACGACAAATAGGAAGACGCGCTCGTCTCCTTCCTGCGGGCAAACGCTGACGTCTTCGCATGGAGACCGGCGGACATGCCCGGGGTCCCCAAGGAGGTGATCGAGCATCATCTCGCCGTGCGGCCGGACGCAAGGCCCGTCCGGCAGAAGGTGCGGTGGCAGGCCCCGGAGCGCCAAGCCTTCATCCGCGAGGAGGTGGCGCGGCTTTTGGAGGCCGGATTCATCCGTGAGGTCATCCATCCGGAGTGGCTCACGAACCCGGTCGTCGTCCCCAAGGCGAACGGCAAGCTCCGGATGGGCATCGACTACACCGACCTCAACAAGGCATGTCCTAAGGACCCTTATCCCCTGCCACGCATAGATCAAATTGTCGACTCCACCGCGGGGTGCGACCTTTTGTGTTTTCTAGATGCATACTCAGGATATCATCAGATTCGCATGGCTAGGGAGGATGAGGAAAAAACCGCATTCATTACCCCTGTAGGAACTTATTGTTATACAACCATGCCTTTCGGGTTAAAGAATGCGGGTCCTACTTTTCAGCGTACTACTCGTATTTCTTTGGGTAGTCAGATAGGGCGCAATGTTGAGGCCTACATCGATGACTTGGTTGTAAAAACGCGCAACTAAGAGACCTTGCTCTCGGATTTAGCGGAGACTTTCGAAAGTCTCCGCTCCGCGCGCATAAAACTGAACCCTGAAAAGTGTGTGTTCGATGTGCCTGCGGGCAAGCTTCTCAGGTTCTTGATCTCTGCCCGAGGCATTAAGGCCAACCCCGAGAAAATACGAGCTATTGAGCGGATGTGCCCCCCCTCAGCAAGCTTAAGGACGTGCAATGCGTCACCGGATGCATGGCTGCCTTAAGCTGATTCATATCGAGGCTAGGAGAGAAGGCGCTGCCCCTATTTAAGCTCCTTAAGCGCTTCGGGCCGTTTACCTAGACGGAGTAGGCTGAGCGGGCCCTCACCCAGTTGAAGCCATACCTCAGCTCCCCCCCGATCCTGGTCGCCCTGGAGCCCAATGAGCCGCTACTACTCTACTTGGCGACAACCCCGCAAGTAGTCAGCGCGGCATTGGTTGTGGAGCGCGACGAGGACAGCTCTCGGCCCGCGCGCTCCCACCTTGTGTCGACCCGACCTGGGGCAGAGAAGGGAGGAGAGGCCCCCGAGCCGGACGGCGGCCTAAGGCCCCTGACGACCGGATGTGGCCCTCTGCCCGCTCGTCCGACGGCGCCGGATGCCCCCGACTCCCAGGAAGGCCCCAGGCCACTGCGGGAAGGTGCGGCCCGACGCCCTTCGACCCCGAGGTCGTCAGCACAGAAGCCGAGTGGGCCCGGCAAGGCCCCTCGGACGACGAGCGCCCTGGGAACGGTGCCCTCAACGGAGAGGACAAGCCCCGCCGGAAGGTGCAGCAGCCCGTCTACTTCGTTAGTGAGGCGCTGTGGGACGCCAAGACCCGATACCCTCAGGCCTAAAAGATGCTCTACGCGATTCTGATGGTCTCGAGAAAGCTGCGCCATTATTTCCAGGCGCATCGGGTCACTGTGGTCACGTCCTACCCCCTCGGCCAAATCCTACGCAACCGAGAGGGTACTGGACGAGTGGTAAAATGGGCAATCGAACTCTCCGAATTCGACTTGCGCTTTGAACCACGTCACGCGATCAAGAGCCAGGCCCTCGCCGACTTCGTGGTGGAATGGACCCCAGCTCCTGAGCCCGATCTCGGACTCTCCGCCCCCGAGGCCAACATGAGCCCCTCGCAGCCGCCTCACGCCACCTACTGGGTGATGCAGTTCGACAGCTCCTTGGCCCTTCAGGGCGCCGGCACGGGGGTCACCTTGACCTCGCCGAGCGGAGACGTCCTTAGATATTTGGTTTGCCTAGATTTCCGGGCAACCAACAATATGGCGGAGTACGAGGGACTCCTTGCGGGACTCAGAGTGGCGGCCGGAATAGGGATCCGCAGCGTCCTGGTTCTAGGCGACTCCCAGTTGGTCGTTAACCAGGTCTCCAAGGAGTACCGGTGCTCCGACCCGCAGATGGACACCTACGTCCGCGAGGTGCGGCGTATGGAGCGCCATTTTGACGAGTTAGAACTTCGGCACGTGCCTAGACGGGATAACGTGGTCGCCGACGAACTCTCGAGGCTCGCTTCATCGCGAGCCCCGACCCCACCGGGCGCCTTTGAAGAAAGGCTGGCCCAGCCATCGGCGTGACCCGACCCCTTAGGGGAGACGGACGCGCCTGCGCGGCCCCCGAGGCCTGTCGGAGTCCAGGCCTCGGGACCCGGGGGGGCCGAGCCCAGCCCCCCAAGATTGGTCGCCTGGATAGCTGAGATCCAGGCGTTCCTCAAAGATCAGACTCTACCCGAGGACCGCGAAGGGAGTGAACGCGTCAATCGCATCTCCAAGCGCTACGTGCTGGTGGAAGGGGCCCTCTACCGGCGCAGGGCCAACGGAGTCCTCCTGAAGTGCATTCCTCGGGAGCAGGGCGTCGAGCTTCTTGTCGATGTCCATGAAGGCGAGTGTGGAGCCCACTCCGCCTCGCGTACCTTGGTCGGCAAGGCCTTTCGCCAGGGTTTCTATTGGCCGACGGCGCTCCACGACGCAGCTGACCTGGTCCGACGATACAGGGCGTGCCAATTTCACGCCAAGCAAACGCATCAGCCGGCTCAGGCCCTGCAGACCATACCTCTTTCATGGCCGTTTGCCGTTTGGGGGCTGGATATCCTGGGTCCCTTCAGGAAGGCCCCGGGCGGGTTTGAGTATCTGTTTGTCGCAATCGACAAGTTCACTAAGTAGCCCGAGGCTTATCCGGTCATCAAGATCGACAAGCACTCGGAGCTAAAATTCATAAAGGGCATCACTGCTCGGTTCGGGGTGCCTAACCATATCATTACGAACAACGGCACCCAGTTCACCAGTGAGCTTTTCGACGACTACTACGAAGACATGGGCATCAAGCTCTGTTTCGCCTCACCCGCCCACCCCAGAAGCAACGGCCAAGTGGAGCGCGCCAACGAGAAAATCCTCAAGGGCCTCAAGACCAAGACCTTCAACATCCTCAAGAAGCATGGCGATTCGTGGATCAAGGAGCTGCCAGCGGTACTCTGGGCGAACCGAACCACCCCAAGCCGAGCGATAGGGGAAACGCCTTTCTTCCTCGTCTATGGCGCGGAGGCAGTCCTCCCATCCGAGCTCACCCTGAGGTCCCCTCGGGCCACCATGTATTGCGAGGCTGATCAAGATTAGCTTCGCCGAGACGACCTCGACTACTTGGAAGAGCGAAGGCGACGCGCGGCCCTCCGAGCCGCGTGATACCAGCAAAGCCTGCAGCACTACCATCAGCGCCATGTCCGGTCCCGATCACTCTACGTCGACGATCTCGTCTTACGCCACGTCCAAACGCGTGTTGGACTGAGCAAACTCTCACCAATGTGGGAGGGTCCGTACAGAGTGATCGGCATCCCCCGGCCGGGCTTGGTTCGATTGGCCACGGGCGACGGCACAGAACTGCCTAACCCATGGAACATCGAGCATCTTCGCCGCTTCTACCCATGAGGGGGTCGGGTGTCGTACCTCGGGCTCGAGCCAACCCCGCGTCCCCCTCGGGCACACAGTGTTGGCGGGGGCTCCCACATGTACATACTTGTTTAATTTTTTTTTCCTAGCATTTCAATAACAAGCATTTTCAATTCCCTAAGGACTGCGACTGTGTTATCATTTCCTTTTGAAAAATCTTGACTTGAGTTAGTCTGCTTGTGCTCGTCCTTGTCCTCGGCAGCCCGGGTCGTCTAAACCGCCAAACAGGGCCCAGAACCGAGCCGCGCCCCAGGGCGCGGTGAACTCCAGGGGGGAATCGGCAATGGCCCACAATCGGGTCCCCATAACCCTCGGTCACCGCGCTCCCGGCCTGGCCAGTCTCGACATGCGGATCTTCCCAAGGCACTAGCTCCGACCCGCGCCGCTTGAGGCTGGGGCCCGAGCACGAGCCCTCGCTCAAGCCAAAGATGCAAAGGGATCGCGACACAGACCATCCTTATCACGCGCATATAGCAAGCATAACTAACATAGAAGTTAAAATTTTGTTTGATTGTAGATAAGATGAAGTCAGTTTGCACGGCTCGGTCTCCCCCAACTTGCGGAGCCGCTTCTTCTTCCGCTCCCCCTCGGGCTGGGGTGTCGGTGCGGCATCCTCCGGGCGCCTGCCGCTGACGTGCACTACCCCACCCCCTCGGGGATGAGATGGAGGAGGGGTCGCCTCCTGTTTCCTCTTCCCCTTGGCGTCGGCAGGGCGGCTGCCCCCCGAACCCCTGCCGTGGGGCCTCGAAGCGTGGCCCCCTCCGGGGGTAGATTGGTCCCCTCCGTGGCTGTCGCCCGCGCCATCATGGCCTCGGGGGGCCCGATCCCCCGACGCCCCGACCGTCTGCATGATGGCCAGAATGTTGGCGCACCCTGGGTCGCTGCAGAGGGGCAGGATCCCCCGAGGGATGAGGGATGACTCCACGGAGCTAAGGTTTAGCACCCGTTGGACCACCATCCTGAAGTCCTCGGGGTCCCAATCCCACTTACGCCCCTGGTGGGTCCTCAGGGGGTCCTCGGTCCCGGCATACTCCCAGGCGCCCCGGGCGCGTTGCCGGAGCGGCGTGATCCAGCAGCGGAGGTAATCGCCGAACACCATGGCCCCCGTGTGCCCCTGGGCTCGCAGGCCCGCCAGGCGGTCCAGGACGGCGTCGTAGCCGTCCCCCAGATCCACCGCCTGCGCTGGGGGTTGGCTCGGGAGTCGGAGGTGCGCTTCGTCGAGGAGCGGGGTGTAGAACCAGTCGCTCTTCCAGTCGTCCCACTTCTTGCGAAGGACGCACGGGATGTAGCTGTTCAACACCTGCCCCCACGGCTGGAAGTAACAGCCACCGACCACCGTCGGCGGCGATACCAGCTGCACGGTGAAGAACCACCGAAACAGCCAAAGGGATGGGCACACCGCAATGAACATCTCGCACAGGTGTGCGAAGATGACCAGCGTCATCATCGCGTTGGGAGTGAGGTGCGCCATCTGGAGGCCGTAGAACTCCAGAACGGCCATGAAGAATGTGGAGAACGGTGGAATCATGCCCACCATGGTGAAGGAGAGGAAAAAGACGGACCGCTCTGGGTAGTGCGGTGTCACGCCCGGAAATTTTCCCAAATTTCCAGACCATTTTGTGTATTAAGTCCCTGTCCAGGCATCAACCAGGGTACACAAAACGACAAATCAATAAACAGATCCAAACGTAAATAAAGCGATAAATACTTACAACAGAGGCACTTAGTCCTCACACCAAAAAGAAAACAGCAGCGGAAAGAGACGATCCTAGCGGGGCTTCAGCTCCACTCCATAGGCAAACTCAACTGGGGTCTGAGCCTTGGTCCTCTAACTTCATCTTCAACTCAGAAGTACTAAACTTCTGAAAAGGGGGAAAAATAGCAAGATTGAGTACAACCACCGTACTCAACAAGCCACACCAATGATGCAAACGTGCACAGGGGAGACAAAGGGAGGCTTATGGCTATTTGCAGAAAAGCGGTTGAAAACCCTTTTTATTTTAAAACAGTAAAACAGTTGTTTAATTAAGGCAATATTAACTCTCCACTGAACAATGCTACAACCACGTTGAACAGGCCCAACCATTCCACCTGAACTACACCAGTTCATTAAGTCAAATTAATTAAACATGTGGGACTAATCACGGTGAATCTGGTCGATCGCCCATAACCGCGGGCACGGCTATTCGAATAGTTTTACTCTGATCAGAGGTGCGCAACTGTACCCACAAGACACGATTCCACACATGTTACCATGCCCCGAAGTATCACCATGATACTGCAAAGGGGGAAATCATGACAAGACTTTTCGCATAACTCCTCCTAACCAAGCGCACCACACCGCAGGTTTCGCCCCCACCCCTCAAAAGGCAGTGGGCAGCCCCCCCTCGTGCCTTGGTGAATCCGGCAGCCGGTCAACCGGTATATCCCTAACCGAACCGACTCCATCATGCCCACCCTTTCCGGGGAGCGTCAGCTAGGAAAGAGCTATACTACGAGTCCAGCAGTTGCCCATTCTTGCTTGTGGTAAGCACTGTTATTCTTCCAGGGTTTCCCATGAACCGGTCCTTAACTGCCATGGGTGCGACCAGCAAAACCATGCACCCACAGCCCACCATTAGGTCATATTTTAGTTGGATAATTACGACCAATAAAACATGGTCCGGTGTCTCGAGCGAACTGCTCGTTAGAAGCTAATTGTAAACAGTGTAATTATCCCATTAAATGAGCTAGTGGTAATTAAGCATGGCTAAGCATATATAATTCTAGCAAAGTCAACATAAGTGACTTAGGCTAGTCAAATTATCACCCACAGATAACAGAGGACGGTATAATAAGTAAACATGGCTCAAGCGGACGGATAGGTAAACCCTATTCCCATGTAATTAGCAAAACATGCACTTTATTTGCAAATGGAAAACATTTCATAAAATAGGTACAACATGCTCAAGGGGAATGTGTGACTTGCCTTGCTTCTTCAAACAATCTTCCGAACTCTTTTCCTCACGAGAGCGAACTTCCGAAACAGCGGAATCTACACACTGGCAAGCAAAATGAGGAAAAACTCTAATAAAAACCAAGTAAATAGTACATAAAAAGTAAACAAACATGTAGAGCTCAATTTTAGATGAATTTTGCAAGTTGAATGGCTCAATTTGGAGTTCGTATGAATTAGATACGAATTTTAGAACTTTTGAGCCATTTAAATGATTTTCTGGAAATTAAATTGATTTATTGCGCAATTATTAACCCTAGGGCTGACGTCATCGCTGACGCAGGCGGCTAGGGCTGACGTCAGCCGCCGCGGCGGCGGCTGCGCACCACGTGGCGTCGACGCGGCGGCCACGCGGCGCCCACGTGGCGGCCACGCGGGGCGGGGAGGGACGGCCGGGATCGGCCCGAGTGGCCGATCCGACGGCCACGCGCGCGGCGGGGCGGCTGGCGGCTGGGCGGCACGGCGGCGGCGGCGGCCGGAGCAGCCGAGCGGCGCGGCGGCGGCGGAGCGGCGCGGCGGCCACGCGGGGCGACAGCCGAGCGGCGGAGCGGGCGCGCGCACGGCGGCGGCCGAGAGGGGAAAAAGGGGCGGGGCGGCACTCACCGGCGACGGAAACGGCGGTGGCGGCGCACGAGCGACGGCACTAGGGTTACGGTTTGGGGGCGGTGGCGGCGGGGGAAAACGGGCAGGAGGCCTCGGGGGGGGGGGAATATAAGGGTGGCGCGGCGGGAATCCCGCCGGGAAAAGCGGTGGAGCGGGCGCGGCGGCGGCCGGCCGAGTCGGGGACGACTCGGCCGCGGGCCCCACCCGTCGGCGATCGGGCGACGCTGGGGAAGGCGCGGCGGACTTCCGAGCGGCCTTTGGGCCACGGCCTCAGGCCGGCCCAGGAAGGGGAGGGGGCGCAGGCGGCGCGGGTGCGGCCTTGGGCCGCCTTGGGCCGAAGGAGAGGGGAGGGGGCGCGGGGAGGAGAAGACGGTTTTGGGCCGGAAACGGCCCAAAACGAAAAAGAAGGTTTTCTATTAATTTAATTGATTAAATGATCTTTGTGACTTTAAAATTATTTCTTGAGCTCCAAAAATTCACGAAAAATTTTGGAGAGTACTTTATGGCACAGAGAATATTACAAAAATATTTCCGGCCATGATTTTTAAAGGAAATTTTTTATTTCCTTGCTAATTTCACTTGTTTAAATTGCTTTTGATTTTTATTTAATTTCTAGAAAATGTATTATTAGGTAATTTTTAATCCCGATCGAAAATCGGGGTGTGACATGCGGCGCCGGGCGTCCCTCACCCAGCGCGACCACCTCCTGGGTGGCAGATTCCGGCATGAACCGGCGTGGTAGCCCGGCCTGCCTCTCGCTGGTGATGCGGGAAGGCGGCAGCACACTGCCGACAAGCGGCACGGAGCTCCGCGTCATGGCGCCGGCAGAGGGGGAGCTTGAGGACGAGAGCGCGTGGCGAGAGGAAGGCGAGAGAAACGAGAGAGCTAGAGCACGGATGGCAAAGGCAAGGAAAAAGTGGCGAGAGGAAGGAAACGAATCCCTTCCTCGGCGCCCTTTATGCCCTTGCCTCCGCCGCGCTCGGCGCTTCATTCCCCGCGCCCATCTCCTTGCCCTCTCGTTTCTCACGCCCACGCCTCCACTAACCCCACTCGCCCGCTTACGACGCACGGGTCAGTCGTGCGACCGTGGCAGTTGAGGAGGGGCAGATCGTGTGCGCATTAATCGCGCTCGGTTACCGCGAAAAGCGCCAATCATTACGTCCCCAAGCGAAATGGACCAACGAGTCCCGATCCGCGCGCTACCTCGAGTAATGTTGCGGTTACAAGGAGACCGCTCATTAATGTCGACTGGCATTCTTCACCGATATGCGCGGCTCACGACCGTAGGAGTCCTGCTCCCCTTTGGGGGCCGGTCCCACTTGTCACCAGGCCCGAGGGGTGGCGTCAAGCCTGGGTGCCCCCCCCCCCGAGTGTGGCCACCCGGGCATAACGCCGGGGGCTACTGTCGGTGACACGGATCCGGGGGTATCAAGACCAAAGGGAAGGGTGGCCACAAGGATCCACGTGGCCCGTTTCCCTGGAAGGGGTCGGGCCCGAGGGTGATGTGGCAGCTGCCCTCCCGGTTTCCCCCGGGGTTGGGCCGCTCCCGTTTCTCCCCCGAGACCTGGGGCGCCCCGGCCCCCTGCGGCTTGGATGCCACGTGCGCGGGTTAGGTGAGTGCGGCAGAACTCACCTAACCACATTTATAGCGGTTCAGACGGGCGCACTACGTCGCATTTAATGCGGCGTGGCACGTGCATATCCGGTCCGTGACCGGTCACGGTGAGTGACCGGTCGCAGACCGGTCAGATCGTGGGTTAGGTGGTGCCAGGATGCCTGTGCGCCGCACGCGCGCCAAGCGGCCTGCTGCACGTCTCGCCCCGTCCCATCAGAATGATGAGAGCCTTCTGTCTCTCGTCTCTCAGCCGGAGTTGGTACCCCAGCTCCGGTCAGATGTTTCCCGTTCCCAATGTGAGCGGGACACGGAAGTCATCCGCCATTTAATGAAGGCTGAAATGGGAGTCCCTCGGATGGGTCGGCTGACCGAGCAAAGGCGTGCTGCGACGTCTGTCAGTGGCTGCTTCCGACGGTAGGATAGCCCTAAATGTAAAAGAATGTCTTCTTTCTTAGGCAGCTCGTGGCCCATGTGGTAGCCTCTTGCCATATAAAAGGAGACTCAGGCCTAGGAGAGAAGGGGGACTTTCTCTGGGGGGCTGGACTCTCTCTGGGGACTCTCTGGGGACTCTCTCTGGATTCCATCATACTCTCAGATCTACCAGAACACAGCAGTAGGGTATTACGCTCCTTAGCGGCCCGAACCTGTCTAAATTGTCTGCGTCCACGCGTTTTTCTCGCTGGGATCCCACAGATCAGGGGCGAAGAATTTCACCTTGCGCCCCCGGCCGAACCGGCAAAGGGGGACCTGCGCGGTCTCCCGGTGAGGAGCTTCACGCTCTGTCAACCACAACTATTTAGATAGATTTACTAATTTAATCTTGTGTGAGCCGAGGAACAAGGAGCTTCTCCTTGCGGTGCACGGTTAGTCCAAACGCATCGGTCATATCGATGCCTCCCTTTGCCTTCTGATCAACCGATATCTCCAATGGTAAACAAGGTTTGCCAGCATGATTTCGATTGTGGTGATAGCAAAATTTATGCCCGGACATATCCTCCACCCACTACCGAATGGCAAGAAATGAAAATTGGTCCCATTGTAGTCGGGTGTTGTGCTATTGAGAAACCTCTCTGGCATGAACTCTTCAGCATTTTCCCAAAAGCTAGGGTCTCTAGATAGAGCCCATGCATTGACGAAGACACGAGTGCCAGAGGGTATTGTGTAGCCCTCGATATCACATTTAGCAATAGAGAGGTGGAATACGAGAAGTGGCCCTACGAGGTGTAGTCGAAACGTCTCCTTTATCACTGCCTTTAGGTAGGGCATTCTACCTAGTTGCTCTTCGGTAACAATCTTTTGCCCTCTTGGTACCACACTCCTAACCTCAGCCTGTAGCTTGGCCATCAATTGGGGCTTCTGCATCAACTCAGCCATGGCGTATTCCAGCTCTATGTATGACGTGTCCGTGCCACCTTCGAACATGATCATCAAGATAGCCTTGATGTTCTCTCTAGTGAGACCGTATTCATGCTGAAGGGAGAGCAGGACATCAATGAAATCTATATCTTCATCCTCGTGGTCTAGCATCGAGGATGACCACTTGCTGGCATGGTCATCAATGAGCTTGTCGAGCAGTTGGTCCCATCTCTTGTTGACATCATGGGCCTTGGCGTAGAGCAACCTCCTAACAGTGGTTACCCTCGTCAAATTGGGAAAGTAATCCTCAAGGTTGAATCCACCAAGTAGCAATGATTTGGCCTCGATTAGTTCCTGAAACATCTGGTTCCGGCCCTTCTCACGGAAGAACTTGCCGGACACGGCGTGACACACTATGTCATTGGTATACCAGTTGAGCAACTCACTCAGATCCACTGTAGTGCATGGCACCACTGCCTCGCTGATCCTGGCCATAACCAGGCGCACCTCCTATTGTCTTGCCCCGCCTTACAAGCGGACCTTCTTGCTGGTCAGGAGGTGTCTGGTTGCGATCTTCTTGACTTGCCGCCAGTACTTGTCATAGGAGGAGAATGCTACATCTGACGAGCTGTCACGCCCCAAACTAGCCCCGAGCGGAGACCAGTGTAAGGCGATCCAAATTAACCTATATGCCTGTACCAGTCCCAGGAAATAGCGCTGGTACAACAGGAAGACTGAATATCACAACCACAGCGGTCTCTTTATTAAGAGTAGGATTACAACCAAGGTTGGAACTGCGGACAGAACCCGAGTTCACAACAGCATTACAAAAAGGCGGAAGCGGAAAGCGGAGACTAGCCCTAAGCCACAAGCAAAGCCTTGGGGAAAGGCCAAAACCCTACTACTGCTCGAAGTCTGCTTGCTCCTGGAAAAACTCTTCATCAGCAGGGTCCACCTCTTCGTCTTCGAGAACTGGGGGGGGGGGGGTTTAATTATATAGAGCAAGGGTGAGTACGGGAGTACTCAGCAAGTCAGGGGAAAATTTAGTGTTTAATGCAAGCTTCAAGGGAAAGCCAGTTGTTTTTCACAATTGATTTTAGTTTAAGACTTTAGAAACATCTAAGTAAGTGCTTCTCAACGGTGCAGACGAGAAAGTGCGTCTCATCCGGCCGGAGCAGTGAGAATGTATCGATTGATTCTTGTCGGCACGAGAGGCTCCCTGCCAATCGTTTACCGACCCGGCTGCTCCAATAGCCACACGCGAGAGGCTCCCTGCCAATCGCTCACCAACACCGGCTGCACCAACAGCCACAAATCAAACACATCGGAACGAGAGGCTCCCTGCCAATCGTTCACCAACACTGGCTGCTCTAACAGCCCAACTTAAGCACAGGAAGGAAATCTTACACCAACAGCAGTTCACAAGGATCCCGATTAAAACTACGCTAAGGAATCACCTCACATCCGCCCATGACCGTGGGCACGGCTGTTCGAACAGTTATTAACCTCTGCAGAGGGGGTACACTTTACCCACACGACGTTACTAACCCCGAATCACCCAGCCCGCGACTCGATCACGTCTGGCGACCTTGAGGCTTTCACGACAAGGCATTTCGAAAGCCGACTCAGGGTCATCTTATGCCAACGGGAGGGGTCCCACGGACCAACACCAGGTTAGATCCCAGACCATACTGTGCCAGGAATCCCAGGGGTCCTCCCCGACACCACCCCGGCGAATCCACTTGTCCCTTGGCATCAAGATTTCCCTGGCCTAGCTAATTACTCAGCCAGGGGCGTCCCATATCACCCATGTGGTCGTACTTGACATATGCTCGGATGTGATTCCCAAGGAATCGGTCCTTAGAGCGAGAACGGGCAGACCGTACCTCCAGTACGTCTCTCGTACCACGAGTTTTAGAAACTCACTTTAGTTTTCAAGACACCGATCCAAGTGTCGGGTTTTCCAAGCATTTTGTAAACTCAAGTTTTACCCAGGTGATCAATTTTAAAGTTTGAGGGGAGTCTCGATATTCGCACGCGAGGTACGGATACCGAGGCTTCACCTAAGGGGTGACAAGCGTGTTAGGGCATTCAAATATCAAGGAAGGTGAATACAGCAAATGGGTAGGGCCCGCCAGTTATATTGCAAACCGAGGCCACGTGCCAAGTGTAACCTAATTAATGCATAGTTTTCGGAAATCAAAATACTTAATTTAAACTATAGGTTCAATTGATCAAAGGTGACTTGCCTTGCTCGAGATCTTGAGCTTCTTCCTCGAAATCCGCGCACTGCGGGTCTTTGGGCTCCGAGACTACACGTGAAACGAGACGACTCAACAAAGCGATAAAAGAAGCCCTATTAAAGACCACTAAGCGTGCCATGGGATAGATCTCGATTTTTGAGGAATTTCGAAAGTGGAACGGGGTTAATCGGACGAACGGTTGAAAAGATATGAATTTCCGAAGATTAAAGGATTTTCTGGAATAAAGAAAAGGAATTACTAATTCCCTGGAAAAAGAAAAGAAGGAGGGATGCCATTTAGACTTTATTTTGGGCGGCTAAGGGCAGCCCAAAAGAATAGAATGGGCGCGGCCGAAATAATTGGGCTGACGGCCCGAAGGGATCGGCCCTCGGCCGATCGGCGCGCGAGGGGGGAGGCCGATGGGCCTAGCGGCCGATGGGCCAGAGGCCGATGGTGGGAGGCCGAGTGGGCCGGCGCTTGAGGGCGCGACCCATGAGCGAAAAAGGCCGAGTGGCCGAGGGGCCGATGGCCGACTGGGCCAGTCGGCCAAGGAGGCCCAGATGGCCGGCCTGGCGACGCGGCCCGGCCGATGCGCGAGAGGGAGGCCGTTGGGCCAAGGGGGAGCGAGGCTGATGGGCCGGGGCATGCCGCGGCCTGCGCGGACGGCCAATCCGGTGGACCGTGCCGCCGCGCGGCGCTAGGGCGGGGCCCGCCCGTCGGCAGCGCGGTCTACGCGGACCGAGCGCACGGAGGGGAAGGAGGGAGCGTGCCGGCTGGCGCTCGCGTGGCGCCTGCGTGGCGGCCACCTAGGCCGGTCGGTCGAAAGAGGGGAGAAGGCGCCGGGCGACGGCGGCGACGGCGGAGGGGCTCGGGCGGCGCGGTGCGAGGCCGGCGAAGGGGAGTGGCGCCGGAGCAAGAGGGGAGAGAGGGGAATCGAGCCGCCGACTCGGATCGGGCAGCGGGGGAGCGACGGCGGCTGGCGACGGCGCGGTGCGGCGGCGGCCATGGCGGCTCGGGGAGAGGGCGGAGGAGAGGGCGACGGCCACGGCGGCGCCCGAGAGAGGGTTAAACGGCGCAACCTAGTTCCTAGACCGGGGAGAAAAAAGGCGGAGATGGAGGGGATCGAGGAGTTACCGCGGCGGGAGGAGCTCGCCGGGGAAGAGGGCGTCGGTGCGCGGGCGGACTCGGCGCGGCTCCAGCCGAGGGAGAGGGCGAGGGGGACGGCGCCCGAAGCTCCTTCGGGCGCCCTCGGCTGCAGCAGCGGCGGACGGCAAGGGCGGCGGCGGCAGCGAGGAGGAGGAGAGTGGAGTTCGGGAGGGGGCGGCAATGGCGGCCAGGGAGAGGGGGGTTTTGAAGGGGGCGCTAGGTCGGTTTGGGGGGCTCGGATAGGCGGTTCGAGGGCGCGGAGAGGGGACCGGCGCACTCCGGCGCTAGCGGCCAACGGCGGTGACGTCGGCGCCGATCGGAAAAGAGAAAAAGGGGACGAAGAAAAAGGGGGTTTGCCCCCTTGCCGAAACGGGCAAGGAGTGCGGGGGGAGAGAGAGAGAGAGAGAGATGCTCGCGCTCGTCTCCTTGGCGGCACGCGGGCGCGCGAGCGGCAGGGCCGGGAAGAGGCGGTCGGCGGCGACGGAACGGAGAAGAAGTGAGAGAGAGAGAGAGAACGGGCAAGGGGAAGAAGGAGAGCGCCCGCTCTCTCGCGCGGGCGTGCGGCGCACGCGCGGCGCGCGCGGGCCGTGCGGCCTGGCGCGGCCCAGCGGGGAGGGAGCGAGGCCGAGCGAGAGGGACCGGGCCGAGGCGGCACGCGGCACGTGGCCCAGCAAGAGGGGGCGCGAGCCGAGGCAGGCCGAGGGAGAGAGCTGGGCCGGGAGACGGCCCAGGGAAAGGAGAGGACAGGCCGAGAAAGAATCCGGCCCGAGGGCAAGGGAGGAACATTAGACTTTTCCCGAGAGATTGAACTGGTAGGATTAGGGCTCGGATTTGAAATCCGATTTCGCGGTTTTCTCCGGGATTGAACTGAGAGGGGAAACACGAGACCTTGGCACACAACAAGACTCAACCGAAGAGCAAACTTTCGCAAATAGGGTTTTTTGCAAATTAGTTTTCCCGCTAACGTCGCGACAAAACGGGCGTTACACGAGCCATAGAAGAGGATGTCGGTGACGACAGAGTAGGTCCGCGACGCGAACACATGATATCATGCGTATGTACGATGGCCTGCGCCGCGTGAGTGGATGACACCACAAGAGTCAGGACAGTGCCGAGGTGGAGAAGCATCAGGTCAGGGCCGTGCTTGATGGCAAGATCACGGAAGGAGACATACGGGAGGGAGCCAATGAGATGCAGGTGGCCGATTACCGGGAGCCTTCCCGGCGGCGAGGGGAGCTTGTCGAACAGCTCGTCGTCCCTGCTTTTCGCCCGGCAGCGTTTGATGAGTAGGAGGAGAAGAGGGCACAGGAGCGCCAGCAGGAGATCAGTGTAGTAGGGCGCCATTGTTGGCTGTGGAGCTACCGGCGATGGATGCTCAGCATGGTCGTGGTGCAAGAGTAGTGGTGGAATTGGCAGTAGCATTTCAGCCATGGCTGCCTAATCTCTGTGGCTTTGAGCAGTGTCTTCTCCAAGAGGTTAGTGTGAGACGTACGTACTGTCACTCGATGAATTCTGTTCAATATTATCATGGCACATCCTGATATATATATATGCTCATTAATTTGTCTGTGTTCTTTTGCTGAGGATTCCTAACTTTTTTTTTCGTTTTTTACGTGCACATTTTTTAAACTACTAAACGATATGTTTTTTTGCAAAAAAATTCTATACGGAAGTTGCTTTAAAAAATTATATTAATCCTTTTTAAAAAAATAGCTAATACTTAATTCATCATACGTTAATAAGTCGTTTCGTTTTATATGTCAAAGGGATTAGTTCTCAGCAGACCAACATTACCATACGAACACATGTCTAGCCGGAGAAAATAAGGATAGCATTGTCGACGTCGCAGCTGGCTGCTAGCTAGCTAGCTAGCTTGCTTGTCGTGCCCTGCAGTGCACTAGGCTTGCTTTGTTGAGATATTTAGGTGGTGTTTGAAAGTTTCTGAAAATAAAGATAAAGATAAAGATTAAATGTTTTAAGCAAAACGACGTGACATTAACGTGTGATTAATTGAGTTTTAATTATTACAAACTTGAAAAAATAAATTTATTTAATATTTTAGAACAACTTTCATATAAAAAATTTTTACAAGAAACGCACCGTTTAGCAGTTTGAAAAACGTGCCACGGGTATCCAAAACTTTATCTCATTTTTATGACTTCCGATAATACGTGCTGTACCATACTTGTTCTGAATCGAACTCTTTTGAATTAGTCAAAAAAAAAACCTGCTTTCACACCATTGTCAAGGTTCAATCATTTTAAAACATATTTTCTATATCCTTATTATATATATATATATATATATATATATATATATATATATATATATATATATATATATATATGGGTTAGGGTTTAGGGTTTATTTATATATATATATTGTCAGTTTCCCTTATGAAACATTATATTCACTGACAGTTGACGCTTTCAAGAAATCAAGAATATTTTCATGGCAAAGATGGAACTTACATTATTATTATACTTAATTACATGAATATCATTACTACAAAAATGATTTTTCTGTACGAGGGCCTCAATAGATTGCAGACGGATCATAACTAGTCACGTATGTGAAAATCGACCTCCATTTTTGCATGCGGCTCCTTAAGAGATCCACATGCAAAAATTTGTCCTCTTAAGAGACCGCATGCAAAAATACATTTTCGTATGCGGACCTCTTAAGTGGTCCGCATGCGAAAATACCTTTCTCTTCTCCATAGATATTTTCTCCTCTCCTCTTTCTTTTCCTTCTCAACACTTCAAAATTTTTCACTTCACCTCTTCCCTTTCTCTCCTTCTCTTTCTCTTCCTCTCCTCTCTCTCTCACCGGGCAGGAGCGGGCGCCGAGCGCCAGGCGGCGCCGCCAATGCCAGCCAGGAGTACGCCGACCCCGCGTGGCTCGGTGAGCGCGGACTTCGGCGGCGGTCGTGGACGAGGGCCATAGCAGGGGCAGGCGTGGGCGACGGCGACGGCCCTCCGCTGCCCGGATCCGCCAGCGGTCGCCCTCCTCCTCCCTGATCTGGCAGCGGTGGGCCTACCCTGCCCCAATCTACCGACCGCCGCCCTTCCCGCCCGGATCCGCCGGTCACCGTCCTCCCCCGCCCTGATCCACCGGCGGTCGTCCTTCCCCGCCCTGATCTGCCGGCCGCCGTCCTTCCCCTCCCCGATCCGCCGGCAACGAAGGTAGGAGGATGATGACGAGGGCGGCGGCGACGGGAGGAGGATGACGTCGACGACGGTGGCGACAGGAGGATGAGGACGACGGTGGCGGCGACTGGAGGATGAGGACGGCAGCGGGCCGGCGGCAGTGGCGGTGTATGTTTTGATTTTTGGAATTTTTATTTTTTTTGCGATTTTTCTTTTTCGCATGCGGTCGGCTTAAGCGCCCGCATGCAAAAATTGAATTTTCGCATGCGGTTGCGCTGGCCGCATGTGAAAATCACGATTTTCGCAGACCTTTTCTTCCATGCGGTCCACCCAACCGCCTACGAAAATGCATTTTGGCCGTTTGCAAAAATCTATATTGTAGTAGTGTATCTATATAGAACAAAACTACTCACCTGCATAGAATGAGAATCGAAAAATCCATATTATATACTACTATCTCCTAAGTGTCACTAGCCATTTCTGTGACTGTGATACGAGTTAATTTGCTGTTAATTTAAGTTGGCCACATGGAAAAAATACTTACATATTGCCGACGTTGGTCCCTTGTTCAACCTCTTGTCATGTCACTTTCTCTTTGTCCGTCGTCCTTTTGCCACCTCCACTCTCAACCTGCGATTCGATTCCATTATATTCGGTTCGATTCGTTTTGCAAGGCAGATCGAGGAAAACCAGTGCAAACCAAAAGGAGTCTGTAGGGTCCTTGTAGACTAGCTATATGTACACTACTGTTATGTGACTGAAATTGGCTACCAACCTCATCAAATTCTTGATGACTTCGTTGTTGTTATTTATTAATTTCTATTTTTGTCAGACCTTAGAGCCACTTCTTTCGGTTGCCACCATCAGGTTGCAACAATATATAGGTGACGAGAGATTACAATATATATGGGAGTACCAAAAAGAATTATCCATGCGCATTTACACGGAGTATATATGTACCTGCCTGTACTTAATTCAACAATATTAATTGCTGATCAAATGTACATATTGACATTTACTATATTATAGCATATATTCAAAATCTTTATTTAAAACATATTGACTTTGTTCTTGTTACTTCTATTCGTCCCCCTCAAGAGCCGAATAGACTTTCCATTTTAATCCGTACTATTATATATAGCTTATAGCAGATAACTATGTTATTGCTTGGTATCAATGGCTACCATACAGAACTTATGGCTATTGAAATGTTGGCCATATGTTGTGTTATGTGATCTTGACAACGTGTGATCTTGGGATGAGGTAGAGTTTCTCTTTTCGGGCCATTGTAAGTGCAAACACATCTGTCATATCGACATCATCTTTGTCCATTCCGACCGGGAGCTCCCAGTCAAAGCAATACATAAGGTTTGCTAGCATGAGTTCAACAGAGGCCATCCCAAAATTCATCCCGGGACAAATCCTTCGTCCAGCTCCAAATGGGATAAACTGAAAATCCGTTCCCTTGAAATCAACAATATTTGCAGTGTCTCCAGTGTTCATAAACCTCTCTGGCATGAACTCTTCTGGATTCTCCCAATACTTAGCATCTCTGCCAAGAGCCCAGACATTAATGATGACACGTGTGTTGGCTGGGATTGTATAACCGTCGGCATTGCACTGAGCCATGGAGAGGCGTGGGAGGAGGAGCGGAACTGGTGGGTGCAACCGGAGTGTCTCCTTTATGACAGCTTTTAGATAGGGCATACTGTTCAAGTCATCTTCCCTTACCATTTTGGTAGCCTCGGATGTGTTCTTCCTAACTTCATCTTGTAGTTTGGTCAAGAGATGTGGTTTTCTTATGAGCTCAGCCATAGCAAATTCAAGGGCTATGTATGAAGTATCTGTTCCCGCTGCGAACATGTCCTATGCACAAAAGATTGGAATCGTTAGCTCGAAATATATTATATTAGTTTTAATTGTCTGTAAGAAACATATATGTTTATAATAGTTGACGTTTCTGTTTTTACCGGCAACATTAAGCATGAAAATAAAATTCAATATTTACCTAAATTTTGGATTATAATTAAACATGAAACAACAAGATACTAGATCAGTTAAGTAACAGTAAAAAAAGAAACGAAATTCACACAAATTAACATGTATGATAATTAAGCAGGTAGTGCCTAGGAGAGGGTTTGAAGTGAGTACCATCAAGATGGAATGGATATTGTCTCTGGTGAGATTGTACTCTTGTTGACGATCGAGCAGAATATCAACGAAATCTGACTCTTGCTCCTGATCATCACGGTCATCACCCATCTGTACTTGATCACGGCGCAGCGATAATTTGTTTGCATGCTCGCTTACGATCTCACCAAGAACACTGTCCCACTTCTCCTTGAGCTTCTTGGTGTCGGCGCTCACCACTCGCCTGAGCAGATCGGCCTTCGCCAAGCTCGGGAAGTAGTCTTCTAGGTTGAAGCCCGCGTACTGTTCAGCGTTGCCGGCGGCGAGCTCCATGAACAGCTTGTTCCGGCCTTCTCGCCGGAACGACTTCCCGCACACGGCGCGGCACAGGACGTCGTTGGTGAAGGAGCCGAGCAGCTCCCTCATGTCGACGGCGGCGCCCTCGGCCGCTGCCTCCTCGAGCTTGGCGATGACGAGGCCCACCTCCTCCTCGCGGCGGCGGCGGAGCGACTGGACCTTCTTGGGGCTGAGCAGGTGGGTGACAACGAGCTTCCTCGCCTTGCGCCAGTACTCGCCGTAGGGGGAGAAGGCGATGTTGGAGGAGCCGTAGGCGAGGATGTCAGCGATGGCGGAGCGCGGCCGCGACGCGAAGACGTGGTCGTGCGTGCGGAGGACGGCCCCGGCGGCGCGCGGAGACGAGACGACGAGGTTGCGCACCTGGCCGAGCTGGAGGAGCATGAGGCCGTCGGCGGCGTGCTTCTCGGCGAGGTCGGCGAGGGAGACGTGAGGGTTGGAGCCGACGAGGTGCATGTGGCCTATCACCGGCAGCCTCGGAGGCGACGGTGGCAGGAGATCGTTGCTCTTGCTCGCCGCTGATGATCTTCTGGTTGATGCCGACAGGTAGTAGTGAAGCACCAACAGCAGCAAGAAGAAGATGAGGATCATGGGTACATAGCTTAGTGGCTCCTCTGCCATTGGAGCCATGAATTTGTCATGGAAGAAGAGCATCAATTGAACAACCATGGCTGCCTTCTCTTAGCTTGATCTCAGCTACTAGCTAGTGAGCTTATACTAGCTAGGGTTCTTCTTGTAGGGAATATTAATCGATGGAATGTTTGTGAAAGCTAGATGACGAATGGTTGAGATCATGGATGCCTTCGATTTTTCTTCTTCCTTGGGAGCCGGTAGCTAGAGTGCCACCCGTCTCTTCGGACGCTTCACTTGTTTGCGTTAGAGGCTACTATAGCTGACTAGTGTGTGAGCTCCATGCCCTTTGCTTTTATCTAACCAGCCAAAAACACTAGCAGATTTCTGGCCCATTCATTCATTGACGTTATCGACTCGTTCTGATCCGAATGTCTATCAATATTGCTAGCTCTAAGTGTGTTCTCTCCCTCTACTGTAAAAATATAACCGCGTAATCATCAAAATATAATTAATCATCTGAGATTTTATTGTAAAAATTTAATAACAACAAATACAACAACGTGCGTAATGATATCAGATCAGTTAAATAGTCCACTTAAAAAAAATATGTATCTTGAAGACATTTTAATGTTTTGCGTCACCCATCTTATATATTAGATGCTGTTCAATCTTACATATCTTCAAGACACCGACACGTGTACACATGACGTGCATATGTGAAGCCTCCACACATGTATATTTTTAGATAATAAAGATGGTCCACACATATGTACCAAAAGATTCTTTTATGTCATCGTCAATTGCACTATTGAGGCACTATTGGTTCATAATACATGTTGTGAAAAGATGAGACAATTTATCATTTTGTAACCTTTCTTTCATCCACCTCAACTATTTTCCAACATCGCATATCATCGGGTCAGGGAAGCATTTACTTTTTATTTTCATACACTTCAATTTTAGATTTTCAAATAGATTGTTTTGTTGACGGGCTATACCGCAGACGATATTTGTAAAGTATGAGGATCGTTGGAACCAGAGCATACGCGAGATTGTGATAAAAGAGATGGGAGACAGATTTTTATACAGATTTGGGCCCCTTAACTGACAGGTAATAGCCTTACTCATATTGGCCGAAGTGGATGTTCTTATATATGAGTATGACATGAGTACAATATTTGGGATAAACTAATTTAGTCTCTGTCAACTTGGCGGCTGGAGCTCTCTCACGTAGTCGACGGCTAGTGTAGTCTTCTTCCTCAGATATGAACTCGGCGAGATTGGAGGTAGCACTAGATCCCTCCTGTCGGTCTTTGTGGCTCCTATATTGGGTTTGTCTAAGCTTGCTTTTATATCTGTTGGCTTGTTTTAGATTGTCTAGATCTGTATTGGCGTGACCCCTCTCCTCCTAGGAGGTCTTGTATTTATAGCGAAGATCATCTTTCTCTTCAAGTAGAATTCGGAGAAATAGAATAGAATACGGACTAAGGAGACTTTATCTTTCTCGACTAGAACTCTAGCACTTTCTATTTCAGGAAGATAAATTTTTTTCTTTATCCGTTGTATTTTCTTAACCAAAGGACATCTTCTCGTATACTAGTAGGTATATGGTATTTCTGTATACCGTAAACGCGTGTATAGGAGGTATGCCTTATCCTTGACACTGACAGTAATCCCTGATCTCAATGCAAATGATCGGACTAGCATTCTTGACCGTGTGGCCCGAAGATCCATCATTGTCAAAATCACTTAGCCATTCTCGGAATACTGAGTAGGCACGGAATTCCCGACAAGTCATCTTTTCTGGCCATGATAGATAACATGACCATTGTTTGAATTTGGATTGAGGTTAAAAAATATCATCTCGGGAGGTAAACCGTCGCTTTGATCAATCTTTCTTTCTCCTTATGTAGGTTCTCTAATCCATACAAAATATGCGACCATGCTATAGCATTCTTGATCAAATATCCCGTACATAACCCTTGTCAAACTCATCCAACCGTTCTCTGACAGCCAAGAAGGTGCAAATTACGCGACAAGGTCCTTCTCTTCTCCTAGACCGAGAACTCGACTTGAACTTGATTCACTAATCCGACGTCCATTTAATTGGAAATAAATTTTGACTACTGTGTGCCCTAGGACTAGTATATGTCTATTAGTTAGTTGAGTACAAGAATTGTCGGTTTGAGCTTCATTTAATCAAAATGAGATGTCGACTACTATAAAACCTTCAACTAGTATCTTTTACTCAAAAAGATCAATTGGTCTGATATCTGATTTTTCTAAAATCAATTCTCAGAATAAATTATTAGACAGCCAGCCCCCAAACGATTATTTTCATGAGATTGTTTATTGGTTATACTTGAATTGTATATTGAGAAATAAACAAACAATTTGATGAACATCATGTAATTAGCTCAACGGTATGTAAGTTTGAATTGTGAGCAAGCTGCCACATAAGTAAAAGGAAATAACTAACAATGAGAAGAGGGAATTTAAAGGAAGGGAAGGAGGGGGGGCACTATACTAACACAATCTGTCCTGTATTTCCTACCGAAGTTTGCCCAGATATCCTGTAGGAGGGAGGAAGAGAGAAATTAAAGGAGGAGCAAGCACAGCACATGAACAGGTCAGCAGCAGCAACAACAATAAGAAGGATGTAATTAACCTCGATGGCATATGGCAGCAAAACGCGAACCCAATCAAAAGAGAAAATAGCGACGTATGACACCGACAGCGGATCGGAAGAGCAGTATTAGCTAGCTTGCCTCTCCATCGAATCAGCGATCAAACTAGATCGATAGAGTTCGAGTACGGGGAGAGCTAAGGCGGATGAAACCTATACATGCCCCCGTTCCTCTTGAGGCCTAGCCCACGTGCGGTTATTTTTCGATTATTCGGACATCACTTGTGTTAGGCTATGTTTGAAAAGAAAAGATGAGAAGATACGTAAGGTGAGCTTATTAGCTGTCACTAATGCAGATCCTCTCATCTGTGACGAGCTGTAATATAACTGGATTTTGCGAGCCGTCACAAAGAAAACATCTCAAACGGGCCTAAAAAGAGGCCGATTAAGATATGGTCGGAGAGACATGTTAAATGTGCATAGAACTAAAGCCCGTCACGGATGACACGTATCTGTGACGGGCCTAAACTAGGGCCCGATTGAGATAACCTTAAATATCTCAATCGGGTCGTAGTTGGAGTCTGTCATAGATGACAATCATCTGTGACGGGCCCCAACTTAAGGCCCGATTGAGATAACCTTAAATATCTCATCAGGCTGTAATTGCAGCCCGTCACAGATGACAATCATCTATGACGGGCCCCATCTTGATGCCCGTTTGAGATATCTACAAAGCCCGTCACAGATGGTACTCCTCTGTGACGGACTTTTTTTTAGGCCGATAAAGATACCTTATATGTCCGATAGTTAGTGCACACTATAAATAGCCGCAACCGCTAGAGTATCTGTATCCCACTATTCACAAATCTGGTGGGAGGTTGGAGGGGGCGAAATTTTTTTTCCCAAAGAAAACAGTAAATTCATAAAGGTAAGTGACAAATAATAATCATTAATTTAGAAAATTCATCAATTTTTATGAATTTAGCGGTATTTATCTTATAAGATGTTTCTCTGATTTTTTTTTCATTTCTGTAGAGATGGATCGAAGTTGGATGTATGCGAAATCTGTGAAACGTCATAGTCAAGAGTATAGAAATGAGGTATTAAATTTTATTAACGTCGCGGAGGAGGATAGGAAAAGAAGAAACAGCGATTACATGTGTTGTCCATGTGCAGATTGCAAGAATGAAAATATGTTTGATAGCCGAATGGATGTACACGCTCATCTGATACAACGAGGATTCATGGAGGGCTACACATGTTGGGTTAAGCATGGAGAGCAGGAATCAGGAAGTGGTGCTGCTGCAGACAGTACTGGTGCGCAAAATCAGGAAGATGAAGATCAGCATGACATGTTTGTACCTTCTCCACTAGGCGGTGAAATGGTTGATGTTGATCATGATCTGCTGCAAGACATGTTACGTGACGTTGAGGATCCAGCTTACAACGAGAGAGATTCCATAAAGTTCAGCAGGTTGGTCAGTGACTCGCAGACGCCTCTGTACGCCGGATGCAAAGCAAAGCAAACCAAATTATCAGCTACCTTGGACCTAATGAAGCTGAAGGCAAGTAGTGGATGGACAGACAAGAGTTTCACAGAGCTTTTGGGAATTTTGAAGGCCATGCTGCCTGATGGGAACACATTGCCCGAGACGACATATGAAGCAAAGCAAGTTTTGTGTCCCCTGGGGTTAGAGGTCCGTAGAATTCACGCTTGTCGAAACAACTGCATATTGTACCACAAGCAATATGCGGAGTTAGATGCTTGTCCTGTATGCAAGGCCTCTCGATACAAGCGTAAGAAAAGTCCTGACGAAGGAAAAAATCAAAGCGAGGTGGTCCCGTGAAGGTTGTGTGGTATCTACCTATCATTGATCGTTTCAAAAGAATATTTGCAAACCCCAAGGAGGCAAATTTAGTACGTTGGCATGCCACGGAGAGAAGGAACGACAGTATGCTAAGACACCCAGCGGATTCGATTCAATGGAGGAATATCGATCGAAAACACAAAGACTTTGCTGCCGACCCCAGAAACATGAGGCTATGTCTGTGTACAGATGGCATGAATCCTTTTGGAGACATGAGTAGTACTCACAGCACCTGGCCAGTTCTTATTTCAAATTTTAACCTACCGCCATGGTTGTGCTTTAAAAGAAAATATATTATGCTGTGCTTGCTAATCTAAGGACCGAAACAACCGGGCAATGATATCGATGTGTTCTTGAAGCCTGTTATGGACGATCTTGAGATGCTCTGGAAAGAAGGTGTGAAAACTTGGGATGCATATGGTCAGGAGAATTTCAAGCTACGAGTTCTACTGTTCTGCACCATTAATGACTATCCCGCCCTCGGTAATCTTTCTGGCCAAACCGTGAAAGGAAAGAAGGCATGCTCTGACTGCATGGAACATACATGCAGCCAGTGGTTGAAGAAATCACGAAAGATGGTTTATATGGGTCATAGGAGGTGGCTCCCGCTACGTCACGCATTTCGAAGGAAGAAGAATATTTTCAATGGTAAGAGAGAACTTCAGCCTGCTCCTAAGGATTTGTCCAGATATGAGGTCCACAACTTGGTCAAGGACATAACCAACGAGTTTGGGAAGAAAAGAAAACGTAGTCAGGCAAAGGACAAGGGTATGTGGAAGAAAAAGTCCATATTTTGGCGATTACCTTACTGGAAAGATCGTGAGGTCCGTCATTGCATTGATCTCATGCATGTAGAAAAGAATGTGTGTGAGAGTTTGGTTGGCCTGCTGTTGAATATTCCCGGCAAAACAAAGGACGGGTTGAACGCGCGCCTTGATTTCAATGAAATGAACATTTGTAGTGAACTCCAGCCCGTAACAGATGCAGAGACAGGTAGAGTGTATCTCCCTTCAGTTTGCCACACACTGTCGAAGGATGAGAAGATTGCAATGTTATCGTGTTTGAAAGATATTAAAGTTCCATCGGGCTATTCAGCGAGGATTAGTAAGTACGTCAAATCGGAAGACCTTAAACTGGTTGGAATGAAGTCGCACGATTGCCACGTGCTAATCACACAAATCTTGCCAGTTGCTATCAGAGGCATTCTTCCACCGAAAGTCCGTCATACAATCCAACGTCTGTGCGCATTTTTCAATGCCATCGGACAGAAAGTTATAGATCCCGAAGATCTAGATGGGTTGCAGACCGATATTGTCAATACCCTCTGCCACATGGAGATGTTTTTTCCACTGTCTTTCTTTGATATCATGGTTCATCTCCCTGTTCATCTTGTGAAGCAAACAAAGCTATGTGGCCCAGCTTTTCTAAGAGAAATGTACCCGTTCGAGAGGTACATGGGAGTTCTGAACAGAGCAAAACCGGAGGGGAGCATCATTGAAGGCTACACGACCGAGGAGATCATTGAGTTCTGCGTGCATTACATGTCCGAGGCCGAGCCTATCGGAGTTCCAGCGTCTCGTCACGAAGGAAGGTTGTCAGGTGCTGGCACAATCGGGAGGAAAAGAATTAGGCCCGATCAAGCTTCCTATGGGCAGGCTCATTTTGCTGTGCTCCAACATATGGCAAAAGTTAGCCCATACTTTGAGGAGCACTTAGCCAAAATCCTGCAGGAGAACACGGGTCGATCTGAGACGTGGATTAACAGAGAACATAACTCTCGGTTCAACGCATGGTTCAAGAATCGTGTCACCATGTCGACGGATATCCCAAATGAGACTGTACACTTGTTGGGAATAGGACCGTGTTGGGCCATAGACACATGGCAAGGATACGATATTAATGGATACACATTTTACACCGTCCAGCAAGATGACAAAAGCACAGTGCAAAACAGCGGAGTCCGTATAGATGCCTTCCAGGATCAAGTGGGGTCGAACACATACTACGGCCGCATTGAGCAGATCTGGGAGCTGAACTACGTGAAGTTCAAGGTTCCTTTGTTTCGATGCCGTTGGGTCAATATACGCACTGGTGTTAAAGTCGATAAGGAAGGCTTCACTTTAGTAGATCTATCCAAGGTTGGATACGCCGACGAACCATTCGTACTTGCGAAACAGGTCGAGCAGATTTTCTACATAAAGGACCCCGCGAACAAGAAGATGCACATCGTGAGGGATGGCAAGCGCCCAATTGTTGGTGTTGACAACGTCGTCGACGAAGAAGAATACAACCAGAATCTTCATGTACGACCTCAAATCGACCTTGACGATGATCCACAAGAGCCGGTGGCATATACTCGATCAGATCATACGGAAGGCATAACCTTGTGACCCAAGCCGTTGTACACATGAAGTATTTTGTATTAGTAAAAAAAGCTTAGGTAAATTGGTGCAACTTGTAATAATTTTTATTGCGAATTTAGTGAATTATTGTACTTCACTTAATTATTTGGGATAATAAGTTAATTATTGTGAGTAATGAAAAAGTAGTGAATTCTCATTGTGAAGTATTTTTTGCAGTTATTTACTTAAAGTTTAGGTCAATGATGAACAGGAGTCAAATATCATCCGTGAGGGGCGCTAGTGTAGGCCCGATAGAGATGACGTCATCTCCATCGGGCGTACACTAGAGCCCGTCACGGATGAGTCATCCGTGTCGGGCTTTTGTTTATGCCCGATTGAGATGTCACAGAACACTGCATCTTGATCTAGATCTGGATCGAAAATTTTTCTAAGTCACAGAACCCTAGTAGAGGCCAGCACGCACTGAGAGCACGAAATTTTTTCTAAGTCAGAGAACCCTACCAGAGGCCTCCTCGTCCGCCACCGCCGCCGCCGGCCTCCTCGTCCGCAAGCGCCGCCGCCAGCCTCCTCGGCAAGCGCCGCCGCCGGCCTCCTTATCCGCCAGCGCCGCCGCCGGCCTCCTCGTCCGCAAGCGCCGCCGCCGGTTAGCTCATTTAGTGATTTTAGTGATTTTGAAATAATTTAATGAAAATAGTTTAATTTTAGGTTATTTTAGTGATTTTACTTTACTTTTAGGTTATTTTAGTGATTTTAGGGGAAATATAGGTTATTTTAGTTAAGTTTAGTGATTTTAGTGATTTTGAATTAATTTAATGAAAATACTTTACTTTTAGGTTATTTTAGTGATTTTAATGAAATGTAGGTTATTTTAGTTAAGTTTAGTGATTTTAGGGGAAATGTAGGTTATTTTAATTAAGTTGAGTGATTTTTGTGATTTTGAATTAATTTAATGAAAATACTTTACTTTTAGGTTATTTTAGTGATTTTAATGAAATGTAGGTTATTTTACTTAAGTTTAGTGATTTTAGTGAAATGTAGGTTATTTTAGTTAAGTTTAGTGATTTAAATGATTTTGAATTAATTTAATGAAGATACTTTACTTTTAGGTTATTTAGTGATTTTAATGAAATGTAGGTTATTTTAGTTAAGTTTAGTGATTTTAGGGGAAATGTAGGTTATTTTAGTTAAGTTTAGTGATTTTAGTGATTTTGAATTAATTTAATGAAGATACTTTACTTTTAGGTTATTTTAATGAAATGTAGGTTATTTTAGTTAAGTTTAGTGATTTTAGTGAAATGTAGGTTATTTTATCCGTATTTAGTCAAATTCGTATTTACATATGATGGCACTTAGTTATTTAAGTGATTTTGAATTAATTTAATAAAAATACTTTACTTTTAGGTTATTTAGTGATTTTAATGAAATGTAGGTTATTTTAGTTAAGTTTAGTGATTTTAGGGGAAATGTAGGTTATTTTAGTTAAGTTTAGTGATTTTAGTGATTTTGAATTAATTTAATGAAAATACTTTACTTTTAAGTTATTTTAGTGATTTTAATGAAATGTAGGTTATTTTAGTTAAGTTTAGTGATTTTAGTGAAATGTAGGTTATTTTAGTTAAGTTTAGTGATTTAAATGATTTTGAATTAATTTAATGAAGATACTTTACTTTTAGGTTATTTAGTGATTTTAATTAAATGTATGTTATTTTAGTTAAGTTTAGTGATTTTAGGGGAAATGTAGGTTATTTTAGTTAAGTTTAGTGATTTTAGTGATTTTGAATTAATTTAATGAAGATACTTTACTTTTAGGTTATTTTAATGAAATGTAGGTTATTTTAGTTAAGTTTAGTGATTTTAGTGAAATGTAGGTTATTTTATCCGTATTTAGTCAAATTCGTATTTACATATGATGGCACTTAGTTATTTAAGTGATTTTGAATTAATTTAATGAAGATACTTTACTTTTAGGTTATTTAGTGATTTTAATGAAATGTAGGTTATTTTAGTTAAGTTTAGTGATTTTAGGGGAAATATAGGTTATTTTAGTTAAGTTTAGTGATTTTGAATTAATTTAATGAAGATACTTTACTTTTAGGTTATTTTAATGAAATGTAGGTTATTTTAGTTAAGTTTAGTGATTTTAGTGAAATGTAGGTTATTTTATCCGTATTTAGTCAAATTCGTATTTACATATGATGGCACTTAGTTATTTTAGTGATTTTGAATTAATTTAATGAAAATACTTTACTCTTAGGCTCTATTTTTAGGTTATTTTATCCGTATTTAGTGAAATTAACTTTGTTATTTTCTAAGTTATTTAGACGATGTCTCAGCAAGGTGAACCAATGTCGACGACAACTAGTGGGTCCTCAAGGGCACGGAGTCGTAGGACAGGGAACAAAATCCCTAAGGAACGGTACACCATAGCAGAGGTGAACCAGGTTGGACTACCGACGCGTCCTCGGACTGTCCTGGCCAAGTTTAGGTCGACGTGCGGTGTCCTAGCGAGGGAAAACTTCACAATCCTTGTTGATGACATTAAGCATGTGCCCGAAGCGGAGAAGAACGCAGCTTGGTTCAAATTCAAGGAACGCTTCGAGTATCCTGCAGCCGACGAGGACCATCTCAGGCGGGCTGCTTTCAAGACTATGGGCAATGCTTGGAAGAACTTCAAGAGCAGGCTGGTCACAGAGTTTGTCTTAAATCCGACGACCCCTGATCCAACAGAGCAATGGCCCTTCATCACGGCTGAAGCTTGGGAGCAATTCTACAAGAAGAAGTCGACCCCAGAATCCCGGGCCAGAAGCGAAGCTTTTCGAGCACTGCAGGCCAGGAACGTGCACCCGCACCGGCTAGGCACCGCAGGATATGTCGGGAAGCTAGAGGAATGGCAAGAGGAGGATGAAGGGGCAGCAGCAGCGAACACACCGCCGGTGTTTGCCGATATCCCACACCCACGTGCAAGGAATTGGGCACGGGCGAGGTACCAGAAGAATGAAGATGGGACAGTTTCGCTTCCAAATCCCCAAGATCAACAAGTGTACGATAATATAGTAAGTGCCTAATCTCAATATTTGTTCGCACTGTTTCAGCCTGAACTTTTCATTGAATCCGATCTCAATTGAACTGCAGAAGGAGTTGGTTGCCTCCCAAGAAGCCTCGCAAGAGGTCAGTTCTCAAAGATGCGAGGACGACATCCTCAGTAAAGCGTTGGGTAACAAGGAACACCGTGGACGGACAAGGGGACTTGGCGCAAACGTACCATGGAAAGTTGGATTTCCAGACTACGCGTGGCAGTACAAGAAGCGGACAGTCACGAAGACGGAGAAAGATGCCCGCCTTGCCGCCCAGATCCGGGAGCAGGTCAGAGCCGAATTGAGCTCTGAATTCGACGAAAAGCTTGAATCGATGAGGGCCCGTATCAGGCAAGAGATTCGAGAAGAGCAACATCTCCCGGTGACTGCCGCTGCTGCTACGCAACAAGATTTAGCTAGTCCCACGCAGAGGCGCAGCAGTTGTGCATCAACTGAGGCGGGGGAAGATCTGCCATCGGTCCCCGCCGCCGTCGACCAAATAACGGTACGATAATATAGTATGCATAGAGTTCTTAACGAAACCATATGGTAAGTACTATTCTGACAATATTTATGAATTTATCGCAGGAACCAACTAGCTGCACCCTGACAGTAAGGGTGGTGCCGACCTTCTCGGTTCCTGCAGCTGAGGGCCTTGCTTTCAAGCCGACCCCGGAGACAAGAGTGCATGGGGCACAACTTAGGGCTGATTATGCGAAAGTGCAAGTTGACTCGGTGAAGCCCGAATTCGATCATTTCCCCCTCCCTCTGGCACCAAACGTCGAGGTCCTAACCCTTGGAAATGCACGTGGAACCTTCATCCAATGGCCCAAGGACCTCATTGAGATAAGGGTGATCCCGAGGCCAAGCACTGCACCAAGCGGTCGTCTAATAGTACAAAATACCCCGGCTCCTTCAGCCCCTCCAGCTCCTGGTCGTCATGAAATTGACGATGTCCAGTTACAGTACGACACGGACTTTGGGGGCGAGCCTATGGAGGTCGACAGCATGGCGATCACTAAACCCCCACCCCTGAAGAAGAGCAGGAAGGCGCATTCTTCCCCCCAGAGAAGAGTTATCGAAAAACCTGCTGCAGGGGTGCGAGGAAAAGGAAAGCTGCACCTCTCACGTCTTGCTCCAACAAAGTTAAATCTGAGCAAGGGGCCCGTCACACATAGGAAGCCCGTACCTCCATCGTCCTACCAACTAGGCATGCCATTGGTTGGAGACGACGTGCTAGCAACGATGGGCACCGCTTGCAAGGAGCTACACATGTACTACATGGAGAAATCTAACGTGAGGAGGAAGAATAGAGAAAATGATATAATAGGTGAACACGCCAGAGCGCCATTCCTTGGGCCATCAAATTTTATCGTGATAGACTTCAAGGATCTGTTCGACCTCTACAGGCTCCGCTCGGTGGACACAACCCTCCTCAAGTGCTACTCCTTGTAAGTACTCTTGCTCACGAAAATTATTCATCTCAATCCGTGTAACATGCTTATAAGAGCGTTTGGCTTGCGTGTAGGTTGAGTTGGAAGTGGTGTCTCAAGAATGCACCGGAAGTTGTCTTCCTTGATCCTCAGGTAGTCAATGTCACAAATCTTCAAGGGGACCGTAGTGGAATGGTAAACTACTTGTTTGTCACCTTCTGGGCCCGACAAGACAAGGAGTACATCATGTGCGCCTACAATCAATAGTAAGTGTGTTCCCTAAATACATTGCATTACACGTCTAGCTTTAGTATTAACTTTAACTAATTTAATGCCGCAGTGGACATTGGATCCTATTGGTAATAACGCATAAGTGGAGTACATGCCACTACTTAAACTCCAAAATTGGCAAGCAACTGTACGATTGGACCCCGATTCAACTCGCAATAGATGAAGCGTGGGGCTAATATGTGCAAAAAGGAGGCCTTTGAAAGACAAGGCAAGACACTCTTATCCACAAGAAGGACTTCCCAGTCAAACAACAAATAGGCGACCAGTGCGGATTCCATGTCTGCCACAACATGCGCCTTCTGTGCAAAGAAAAGGTAAAGATTTTGGCTGAATTGGAGGTTTGTGGTCTCATTCCTGACATGTTGTAACTAAATTGAAGTATACATATGTATATATATATATATATATATATATATATATATATATGTGTGTGTATATGTATGTAAAGATCGTTCGACTAATTTCGAATTATGTATATGTAGGACAAATTTTCAAAGGATCCGGGTAGCAGCTTTGAGGACATTTGTGAGGAGATTGCCGACTTCATCCTCCGCGAAATTATTCACCCTAAAGGAATGTTTAGGGTTCAGGTGTAAGTGATGAACATTTTTTAACGTCCTATTTGAATTGTCAAACACATGTTATTATGTAATATTTATGTTTATTATATTTGTTATCTCTATGCATGTGACCAGTATGCATGTGTGAATATGAATGTTATTTCTGTAAAATATATGTGAATGGCATATGTGAATGGGGATGCTCGGATGTGTGAATATATATGAATATATGTGAATGTTGAGATGGGGATGCTGGGATTATTTCTGTTATTTTGCAGCGGGCATGGCTAGCATAGGCCTGAGGCTAGCCAAAAAACAGTATTTATTTTTTTTGTGGTCATACTCATCGGTGACGGGCTATAAGTTAAAGCCCGATTGAGTTATAGTCAACCGTGACGGACTGTAACTTAAGACCCGATTGAGAATACAGTCATCTGTGACGGGTTATAGTTGTAGCCCGATTGAGATAGTCATCCGTGACGGGCTATAATTTGACTGGTCGTCTCGGTCAAAGCTATCGGTGACGGGCATTAGTTGAGGCCCGATTGAGATAGCTTCATCCGTGACGGACTTATGCCCGTTTGAGATGATTCCTCACATCACTGACCTTTGCGCTGTGTCGGGCGCCATACCCGACACAGATGTGGGTTGCAGCCCGACACAGATGAGGGGTACCGTTATAGTGTGTTATAGAACGCACTGTTAAACGGTTTAGAAAATATGTGCGTAAAAAATAAGAGATTTTTTCTTTTTTTTGTTCATCTGTCAAACACAGTCTTAGGATTCGTTCCTTTGTTAATAAGTTTCAAAAATTTTTAGTGAACATGAAACGAGAAAACTCTCTAGTACATGATTATTAATTAAGCGTTAATTATTATAACCTTAAAAAATATATTTATTTATTTATTTTAAACAACTTATATATATTTTTTAAAAATATCATTTAACAATTTAAAAATCGTAATAACCAAAAAAACTGAAGTTTGTTTTTTAAAAATATCATTTAATAGTTTAAAAATCGTGATAACGAAAAAAACAAAAAAACTAAAGTTTGAAGCTGAAGAAAAAAAGAACATGGCCTCATGCCAGCTTAGCGCTTCCACGAGACTCACATGCGTGTGCAGTCCACGTGTGTGCGCGAATCACGATCGTACGGCCCAACGTCGCTAGCCCATGTGCACAGGTACCTCTAGCCCATTTACGTATCTGCATTTGGCTCAGCTAAAAATTATTTAGAATTCTAAATAAGAATACAAACTATCTGCATATAAACTTTGTGAGCAGTCAATAGGCATGCTAATTATTGGGACACGCCAGATGAGTTCCTATCCAAGAGATTTCCATTTTCCGTGCTATTTGGGTCTGGACGAGATGTCACCAGACAACCATTATGCAAGAGCGACGACCCTTGAGATTATGTTCGCTAACTTTATACTTTCTCCATTTTAAAATATATGTTGTCGTTGACTTTTTACGTAACGTTTAATCATTCATATTATTTAAAAAAATTATATAAATATTATCTATTTTGTTATGACTTGTTTTATCATCAAATAAACTAAAATTTTAACTTATTAAAATTTTGAAATAAGATAAATGATTAAATATTATAAAAAAATCAATAGCGTCATAAATTTTGAAAATGAGGTAGTATATCGTTTTGTTTGGAAGCTGCCATTAGAGGTGAACACATCGATATAACAGACGGGAGCTTAACTAAGTCCAGCAAGTTGCCTGAGGACATTCTGTACGTACAACATTGTGCCATCGCATATATACATCGAGCATATGGGTACAAAGTTGGCCAAAGATATATTAATTATTATTATTTGTCCAACATGCCCCAAAAAAACGCTAAATTAAGCTGATCATCCTGGTGTGCTGAGAAATCTGGTGCGGGTGTAATGCAACTCCTAATACGATCGTGGATAAGATCAAAGAGAAGACTAGACTTTCCCGGCCGTTTTGAGAGGAATCACCGGTTCTTTGATTGGGGTGGGAATTTTTAGTACCCCTGGTGAATATCTTGGTCCCTTTTCTTCAACTCTATTAATATAAAACGCAATGTGCCCGCCTTAAAAGAAACATGGGCGTGCTAAATTAGCACTGTTACATTTTGCCGTGAGTACAGTACTATTTGTCGTAATAAGCTATATATTCTTGATGCATGTTGTTTTTAAAATAATGTTAGTATATGTCACCGTCCATTGTGCTTTTAAATATATACCATAAAGCCATCATTGTTTGTGATATTCACTGGTGGCTTTAGTCCCTATCGATTTGAAATATACGTACTAATTAATCTTTCTTTTTTTTAGACAAATGTTGCCAAACGTTGCACACGTGCTAGACCCAAGATTGGAAAACATTGCACGCAGGGTCCACTACTACAGAAACAGCCTTTCCGTGCGGGTCGAAAGGCACCTTTCCGTGCGGAAGGCCTGCCCGCACGCGCGAGAAGGTCTGGGAAAAGACCATTTTCGCCTGCAGGCGGCCCAACCGTACGGGAAGATCCATTATCCCGTGCGGGCCGCTTAAGCAGACCGCACGGGATAAGCGATCTTCCCGTGCGGTCGCATTAAGTGGACCGCACGGGATAATAAACCAACATATAAAATAATATTTTATATGCACATAAAATAATGGGTGGATCGCTTATTCCGTGCGGTCCACTTAACGCGACCGCACGGGATAAGCGATCTACCCATTATTTTATGTGTATATAAAATATTATTTTATATGTTGGTTTATTATTTTATGTGAATATATTACCTTATCTCTCCCCTCTCTAGATCTCCGTCTCTCAGTAATAGTATACATACACATCGCACGTATTAAGAATTGAACGTAATTAATTATTTTTTCATGGAATTAAGATATTAAATTTGTACGCATGCATGACATATGTATATATATATATACGTATCATCGCGTCTCGCAATTTACAGAAGTTTAAAAAACCACATAAAATATATCCTTAATTAGAAATATTTGTACTAGCTACTATACATATGTTCTTTTTCCCACTCTTTAAGTCGTTTGAAGGTATCATCCGTCGCAAGCTGGCTCTCCGGATCGTAGAAATCGCCCAAATGGTTGCAGACATCGCGGCGGATGAAGCGGCAAATATCTGCACACAAGTTTAGTATGGTTCGATCGTCGAACCGGTTCGCTACAACTGGAACGGACGGGATCTGTTTCAGAAGGAATATACATTGTTATAGTTAGAAAAGTTATACAAGATCTTATAATGTGTGAAAAGATATTTTCTCTCGACTTACTTCTTCAAACTTTGTAGTGTATCTCCCGTTGAGTCTAAGCATCTCGCATATGTAATATCCGCATAAATTAGTCTGTGGTGGTTGCTTAAAACACTATATTGAAAAAAATTGTATACATCAATATTTTGAGTGAAACAAGTATATGTAAGAAATGTCGGAACAAGAGACATGTAATTACCGGCCATCTTGTCTTCACGAGAAGCTTTTTCTTTTGTGGATTATTGATTGGTCCACCGTGGTCTACGTAATATCTGTGTGCTCTATAAAAACAAAACAATTGTTTGAGTCAATTATGTGTATTCGAGAGTACAATAGCCAACATTTAGTAAATGGTGCATAACAGGACTTACAAATTTAATATAACGAGAAACTCTGTAAATGTTTCCTCGCCATAGTGCGCCGGATCCAGCACTACGGCCAGGTGGTCCCGTGGATATACCAGAAAAAGTATGTAATGATCGCTGCAAAGAAGATATGTTAGTTGTATGTGATATCGTACTAAAACATAAGTACTACGGAAGAATCATACGTACCGCAGCGCGTAAGGGACGAAGAGGACAGTTTTGTCTTTGTGCGCAACCATCGCTCTGCCCAAGTACAGTGCTACGCTGACCATCTTTTTCTTGTGCATTTTTTCGACGACCTCTTTTTTCTCGGACGTCGTTTTACCTTTGAGCTCAGCGGAATCTGCACGAATATTCACCGTGTATTCCGTCCAGCAAACCCTTGTTGGGTTGATGTATCCTACTGGATGGTTGGCCTTTTCAGCGGCGTGGAATTGCATCCTAAGTAATAAAGCGGGTAATTTATCAGAAGTTAGTTAGCAAGTGAATTAATATATGACATTAATTATGAATGACTTACAGACAAAATGCAGCAACGAGATTTATATCCATTTTGTCCAGCTTGAATAATGCGTGAAGGTCGTTGAAATCGATTACCAGCATCCCATTTGGGCCACTGGTGAAAGCGTTATCCGGGACCTTCACAGTAATCATGCCCAGGCCTTTTTTAGATGCCTTCAGATACCAGTCATGCATCAGCCTCATTTCCCAAGGCAGGCCTTCCATGAGCTTCGGCGGCAAGAACGGCTTCCCGTGCACGTACTTTGTTGGCACTTCGTCGGAAGTCCAGTTTTGCAGGTCCTCCATTTGATTTTTCACCGATTTTTGTGAATCCGACAAATGTGGAGTTTCATCCTGCTTCTTGTCAGTCGACGCTCTCCCCCTGAAAGCCTGGAATACTAACCTTTCCTCGTATACGGCCATTTTTTCCTTATCATAAGTTGACCTAATCATTGTCGGGATAAGCCGACGAGGTTCAAGCTTGGTCGGACTTGGAAGACTTGCGCTTCTCATAAGAGGCCTTTCAGGTAGCGCCAATGCAGACTGTGGTGTCAGAGGAGGTTGTTCTGCGTGGACTTCAGGGGCTGATAGATGTGGTGAACCTGGACCTAAAGGATTAGGGGAGGAGGGAGGTGGGGAGGCAGGCCTATTAGTTGGCGAATCTTGCCCTGGTGGAGAAGTTGGTGCAGGCGCAGCAGCAATCTTTGGAGCCGGCGGGCGTGGGGTTGAAGTCGATGGACCGACCAGCAGTATATCTCGTCGATGCCATAGTATAAACTGATTCACCGCATCCCCAAGCAATTGTATCCCGTCCGGTGTTGGAATATCTATCTCTAAACTGGTATGCTCTGCATGCACCTTGGCCACTTGCACCCTTGCATATTCTTCAGAGATTGGCGTGTTCTGAATTTGGCGCCCTGGTATCGCAAGTCCTGTACCCACCTCCTTTCTCTTCCCGGCCCTTCCTATCGGCACGAGCAGGCTGCACGGCGTCGGGGCAGTTATGTTGTCTACTGCATAAGGTGCGGTGTCCACTGACCCGACACTGCTTGGCACCTGTACTGTGGGTTCTTCGGATTGATGGAACAAGTGCGGGAAGGCTTGACGATTTTGAGCAACAAGAGAGTAGAAATGTTGTTCAACTTGTTTTGCTATCCTCTCTTCCAATTTCTGTTTATACCTGTCCTGTTTCTTGTAACCCTTAGCTTCCTCCGGAAACCCTTCCTTCCAGCTCGTCCTTGACGATAGGCCCCTTACTCGTCCGGAATGTTCAGGGTTGCCTAATGCAGCTGTTAGTTGATCATGTTCTCTCTTGGCAATGAATTCCCCTGTTTTCTCTTTTTCCGCGATGTCCTTAAGACTACTGGTCACACGCTCGATATCCGGATCCTCGAACTGGATCTCTCCCGCATCGGTGACTTGCCCTGTGCTCCGTGCCCAAACCCAGTTTTTGCTTCTTTCCTTTAGGGCATCTACAAGCAGGGGCTTGCCTTGGGCGGCAAACTTCTCTTCAGTTGCTCGCCACTTCTCTACGTGGCCATCGTAGCCGCTCGAGCCCAACCGGTGCGGGTATTTGTTCCTTTTAGCTAGATCGGACATCTTTTTCCTCCGCGTTAAGGCTTCCGGGCTTGTCATCTTTGCCACAAAGGTGTCCCATTCGGCGGGCGTAATACCACCGTAGTCGGCGAATGGAGTCTTGTTCTGTTGCACGTAGTGAGTGTTCAAGTCCGATTTCCACTGCCTCCACCGATGCGCCATCGTTTTTAGGGCAAATTCTTTTCCCATAGCCTCTGAACCAGGCGGATAGACAAGCCACTTCTGCAACTCGTTCCATATGAAGTTCTTCATGTTGTCATCCACCTGCTCCCAGGAATCTACATTCAAAGGGCCGTGCGTTCTGGCCACCACACCGCAGGTGGTGCTGAATTTAGTCATTGCTACCTTGGGCTCTACTGGTTTCCCATCCTGGTTCAAAGAGGTGATGTAGTATGTCTCCTTGGGGGTTTGGGTCTTACTTCTCTTAGCACGTCTTCTCTTTTGACCGGAAGTTTCTTCGGTGTCGGTTTCTACCGGACTGGACGTTGCCGTGTCCGTCTCGCATTCGGCTATTACGGCAGACTTGGCAGCCTTTCTTTTTGACTGGCGTCTTGTTTTCATCTGTTCGTACATCAGAAAAAGTTAAACGCGACCGAGAGGGAGACGGCTTAGTTTATAACACTACAACTCGACTTACTGCTTCCTCCATAGGGATGTAGTCGGGGTCTTCTTCAACCGGTGGTGCTGGCGTAACTTCGACATGGCACATCGGATCGCTTGGTGTCTGCCATGTGCCTTCGCTCGATACCTCTTGCGTTGGTTCGACGTTGGGTGCATCGGAGGGAGCTTTCTCGGTCGACATTTGATCTACGGTTGGTCGTAACACAATTAATTTTATTTTCATCTTATTGTAACTAAAATACCAGGCGGAAGAAATATTACACATAATATTAGCATTTTTAGAGTATTAAAATTTGGGGCAAAATTTAAACATCACATATATTATACATATATTTACAAACAATGCTAATATTATGTATAATACAAATATTATGTATATTAAAAAATGCTAATATCATACATATATTAACAAATGCTAAATATATTAATGTAGATTATACATATATACATAAATAAACATCTAATTTACAAACATCACATATATTATACATATGTATAATACAAATATTATACATAATAATACGTTCACAGTTATTAATTCTCAATAAAAGTGGACTCATAAGAAATTTTCCGCGAGGTGGAAGCTCTCGCTAACTTCTATCTAAAATCTCTGTATGAATGTTCATTGGAATTTAAAATAAAATCAGAAGATTCAATCATTTGTTTCAAAGGCCTTCATAGAATTTGTTCCTATATGATTGATCTCCAAATTTTGTATGTTTTTCATATAAACCAAAGTGACCCTAAGCAAATCAGCAGTAATAGCTATCCGATTTTGAGTTAGCACTAAGATTGTGTACTATTGTGTACTAGTGGCATTCTATGTAAACTTGGACTTATAACAACATGCGTGATCTGGACTTTCTGCAGTTTTTAAAATCAACCACGGAAACAGGGCCTTTTCCACGTATGAAATTTAGGGGGGAAATAGTCAAATCTAAAAGAAATTAAACATGGCCAAAGCCATTGAATATACGCATTTCTTGGATACTAATTAGAATACACAGAAATCTAAATATTTTTAACCATTCAGAAGCTTGGGAATGGCATTTAACAATTCAAAATTCAAAATTTAACTAATGGTGGGAACTAATAAAAAGAATTTTTTTTCCTTTTTAGACAATATAGCTATACAAATACTTATATTATAGAAAAGGGGAAGTATTTTGCATGAAAATTCATCGTTGTGTTTAGTTATTAGGAACACCCTGGCCAAGGATTGAACAATGGATGTGCCATCCGAACACATCCATCCATTCCATTCATCATGAACATATTTTTCAAAATTCAAAATGATACATTTCGTGCAAAAGTATTTTATATAGAAGTTTATTGAAAAATCAAATAATTTATTTTTTCAAATTTATAATAATTAATACTTAATTCCTTATATGCATCTATCTAATCTAACATCGAAAATTCATCAAAAAAAATTGACATATATCCCTTGTAGGCATTTCGTCGAACAGTTGACGTGCCATCCGAACACATCCATCCATTCCATTATCCATCCATCACAACACATCCACCCATTCCATTCATCCATCCCACATCCATTCCATCTCATCTCACCTTGCGAGGAGGGACGTCGGCGTCGGTTGTGGGGGCCGGTGTGAGGCGTCGTTGGCTGCACGGCGTTGGCGGCCGGGGCGTCGTCGTCGGCGGCCGCGACGTCGTCGTCGGTGGGCGTCGGCGGCCGGGGCGTCGTCGTCGGTAGGCGTCGGCGGCCGGGAAGTCGTCGTCGGCGGGGCGTCATCGTCGGTGGGCGGCAGCGCGCGCGGGGATGGGCGGCGCGGCGGGAGCCGGCGGCGAGAGAGGGCTAGAGAGATGGGCGGCACAGATCTGGGAGCTCGCTACCAGCGCTTATCTCTGGAGTGCACTACCATACAACTCTTGCAAGCATCTGAGATAGTTCGCCGCATCCAAGGCCACAAGTTGACCAGGATTCGCAGGAAGCCTCCGCTGGAGTTCGATCCACTCTCGCCTCCACCGTCGCCATGAGCAAGCTATGTGTGTAGACCCTTGTTGGGAAATGTCTTATCCAGTAGTAGCAACTCTCCCTTTTCCTCACTAAGGATGTATTCCCCTTTTATCTCGTTCAAAGGAGAAATTGGATGAAGGGTAACACAACCTTTTGCCTGCCATGAATCCATTGTTCAGAAAGGGTCGTCTGTGTCCACACTTAGGCTGACCTGCCCTTTCCATAGAAAGCCATCCGACGGATTGAACTATTTCAAGATTGAACGATAATCTCGTCTAATGAGAAAGCAACCCCTAGATACCCAAAGTTAAAACAGGCATGAACCTGTTCGGAAAACCCACAATGCCGTTAGTAATCAAGCCTCATCAACGGATAAGCCAAGTCAGGCACAAGTACAAACTAGAGACAACCATACTAATGACACGAAAGGCCAAAGATTAAAGAGATGGACTATGAAGATCGATACATAGGGGATACATGCCAAGGTTTGGCAACCATGTCGTCAACTACCTACTCTAACATCGCCTTCAGAACGGAAATGAAGACGATGGGCGCCAACACTATGAGGAGGAACACCGCCTCACATAGGTGGTCGGCATACTCGTCCGCAACAAGCACGCGCCACCACCCCCAAAGGATGACCACTGGACGCACCAACCAAGATAAAGTGGCGCAAATAGTTGCGCTAACAAACCGTAGGCCGGACCATACCCACACCCAGTACAAGGCAATGCACACCCACGACAAGAAGGTCCCTCTTCGATTGGGATGTCCCCGCGCCATCATCACAGCAGCCCCGCCCCCAATGGCGTCGCTTGCCGCCTGCGCCGGAGAAGAAGCACGCCGCTGCGACTCAACCGCAGCAGTCGCCGACCCCAACCGCCGGCGTAGCTCACCCCTGGCCGCAACGCCCCCGCTCGGAGCACCTTGCGCCGCAGCGCCTCGCTCCGCGCCGCCACCGGCACCGTGGTAGCTAGCGCCGCGCTCGCCGCCATCCAGGTCGCTTCCACCGCCGAGCCGCCGCTCCATCTCCTCCCTTAGTTGAGCTACACCACCCTCCACTCACACTCCGCTCGGGGCTACCGCGCAAAGAGGCGTAAAGCAGCCCCCTCTCTCTTCCCCTCTTTATCAAAAGTTGCACGCCTGGCAAAACAACTACCCAAGTGTACAGGGCGATTGGAAATTTTGGATAGACCGGTGTATTTCGAAACGAGCCGTTGAATATTTGGATGCCCCGGTTAATGGCTATGAACCTCGCAGAGTACACAAGGTACCACTGCGACAACCAGTCGTTGCGCGCTACAACCACTGCCACATGAGCATGCATATGAATGACAAAAAAAGATAAAGGTACCGACGCCTGTCCCCAGAAAAAGTGCAAGCTTATCCGCGTGAAAAAGGAGTTTAAAATGGTCAGGACAGTGAACCAGGATGTTCTTCACCAGCCCAGCACCGAACCTGTATAATTTGGAAAATTCATGGTACCTCAGCCTCTGTGTTTCTTCAGAGGTCTCCCGGAGTGCAACCATCCCTCTCTTTTTCTAACCCCTAACTAATCTCGGGGACGAGATTATTTTAAGGGGGGTAGGTTTGTAACATCCTGAATATTTCGACTTTGGAATACGGAATTAAAAATTCAGAATAACCAAAAATCTTTTTCAAAATACATTCATGCCTGAACTAACTCAATTCGATCTGTCGTTTTTCGTTTACACGTGGGCTAATAGACGAACGTCTGAGGATACGTCGATATTTGATTTCAAATATGATTTATTCAAGGAGCTATGATTTGCATATGCCAATTATTTTCGAAAAACAAAAACCCTTGAGCATATTTTATAAATAAAGCTATATATCTAAATGTATCACCATTTTGGATAAAACCCATTAAGGGATAGTTTATTAAAACAAATATTGTTCCACTAAAGAAATAGCTTTGATTATTTTCTATGCACCTTTATATAGAGTGATAAGCTTTTGGAAATTATTTGCAAAATAATGTCTATTGGTAAAATATTTACTAGAAACCTTAATTGCGAAATATAAATTCCTAATAGGCTATTTTCAGGATATGACCTCCTCAGACAAAGTCTAGTCCTCAGGCATAATTTTAGTTTGCTTGTTTATTGTTTATTTGTGTGTGTCTGGAATCTGTGCCAAAAGATCTCGATTAAATCCTTTTACCGAAAAGGTTGTCCTCTGTACAAATTCTATCTCAAACCCCCTTCAAATTTCCAAATTTCATATCCCAAAGAAAATATTCGAACATCCTATTTCTTTGGGCCACATTTCCCTCTGTTAACCCAACCCATTCCGCAAAACAAGTTCATTTCCACTCCCTCTACTATGGCCTTCTTGTTGCTGGGCTTTTTCTGGAAAAAGTCCATGTTACCTCCCCAAGCCCTTTTCATTCCTATTAGGTTGGAAAAGAGAAAAGTCTAATTTTCCCCCATACTATTTTCGGCGACGACGTCGCCGCACGCCGCGCCGCTACGACGAGGCCGCTACGACATCACCGGCTGTCGCCTTCCGCTCCTGTCTCACCGGCGAGCTTGCCATCCATTCCATACGCATCCGGCCCCACCTCGCACCGCCGCGAGCCATGCAGCAAGCTAGTTGTGCATGCGCGTGCATGCAGGCAAGCCAGCCACGAGCAAGCACCATGCAACTAGCTAGCTATGCGTATGCCTGCATGCAAGCAGCTAGTCGAGCCCAAGCTAGCATGCATGCAACAGCCTATGCAGTATACGCGCCAACCCGCGCGGCCGCTGCAACTGCCCCGTCCCTGTCTTCATGGCCATTTAAGACGAGCTCGTGCGGTGAAGCCTATATAAGGGCAACCATAGCCAGTATGCAACCCGTCCCTTTCCATCCTCTTTTCTCCTCCTCCTGGCTTTCTTTCTCTTCAGTCACACCCTTCCGCGCACACGCCGCCATCTCTCCGCTTGCTCCGCCGCGGCCGGTTTCGGCTGGGCCTCAGTTGAGCAAGAGGACGGATAGGCCGCCGCGCCGTCATTTGAACCCGAGAACGACTGACTTATCGAACGGCTAATCCCTAACATCTGACCCGCTGACTTCTAACTCACTAACCCGCTGACTTCTAACTCACTAACCCGCTGACTTCTAACTCGCTGACCCCTGACACCTAACTTGCACTAATCCGCTAACATTTATTCCTTAACGCTGTGTGTTCGTTTGTTGCCGAGCGAACACGTGGTGGGCGAGGACGATCCGCGGGTCGACCGGCCCCAGGCAGTACCTCGACGACCGTAGTTCGTGCGAGGACCGTCGGTCGGTACGCCGCTACCCGGCTGCCGCAAGGTGAGCTCCCCTCCTGCCCTTCCTCTTGCTTTCGTTTCCTTACCGCATTTCTCGTCTACCGTCGCACGGTGGCGTCGTGAGACGTGACACCGTAACCATTCCTTGCGCGACCGTCCTTCGCAGCGATCGCCGCATCACAGCCGGCCGTGCATACGCCATATAGCTAGCGGGCCGAACGTGTGCATGCATGCATGCAAGTAGCCCACATGCATGCAACTAGCTAGTCGTGTGTATGCATATGCATGCATGCAAGCAACCCACATGCATGCAACTAGCTAGTCGTGTGTATGCATATGCATCCATGCAAGCAACCCACATGCATGCAACTAGCTAGCCGTGTGTATGTATATGCATCCGTCGTTCGGTCGAGCCCCCGGCCGACGTTGTCCTGGCAGTACCGCGTCACGCCCGGCCAATGCCGTGGCCCAGTTCAGGCCGAGCTGCCTCAGCCGACCTCCTCGCTGCCGCGGGCGTCGGCCAAGTCACCGCGCCGACCGGAGCCTCCGCGCCCGCGCGTCGGCCTGCGCCCGGCCACCTCCTGGACACGGGCCTCGGCCACGCCATGCCGACGCGCCGCCGCCACACCGTGTCAGGCCCACTAGTGGGCCCCATATTTTATTCTCTCCCCGCGGGCCCCATTGACCGAAGACTTGGAAAAAGTCTATATCGCCTTCCTCTGCTTTGTCGGCCCGAAGCCCATAAAGCCTTCCAAAAAGTCTAGATTGCCTTCCTCTCGTGGTCGGCCTAAGCCCACGAAATTCTCTAAAAAGTCTATAAAAGCTCCTCTACTTCATTGAGCCAACCGGCCTTGCAATCTATCCAAAAGTCTACATATATCCCTCTTGTCCCTTGGGCCAAGACCATAAAGTCCTCCACATAAGTCCACAAAACATCCCCTTGTTTTCCTCGGGCCAAGCCCAAGAATGGACCTGAAAAGTCTAAATTGCATCCTTCGGGCCAAAGCCCACCAACAACCTCCCTCCTCACCAAAGTCTAATGCATATCCCTCCACTCACCCAGGCCCTTATCCAAAAGTCTATATAAGGTCCCTACCCGACCTCCTTCATCTCTGGGCTAAAGCCCAAGCCTTCACAAAAGGAAGTCCAACATTCGTCCCTCTCAACATCACAGCCAAAGAATATTCTTGGGAATATTCCTTTCCAATTTAATAAATTCATTTCCGTATTTCAGAAAATCCATTAATCCTCCAAACCGTGTCTCCCTCATTTTAAGTCAGAGTTGAACGAAACTTTCGTCAAAATCTTTCAAAAATCAAGATCTACGCAATGGCACTAGTTTGGTTATTTTTGATTGTTCTAGAATATTTGGCTTTTTTGTGTTAGCGAGTAGTTTGTGACGTTAGTATTCAACCGGACAGGGTACATCTGCGAGGAGGAAACTGAGCTAATCGAGAACGAACCCCCAATTGAGCAAGGCAAGTCACTACGCCCCCTTCCTCGAACATGTTGATCCTATTTTTATAAATGTGTTGATTGCAAATAAAATTGCATGCTAATTATAAAACGCGTACCTACATTTGCTTAAAGCCTTACCTTTGATATTGTTTATCCTTATGTATTTACACACCTTTGTTACCTGAGTATATTACTTTACGCGTGATTATTTACTCACTGCTTAGCCCTGCTTACATAGACGTTATACACTCCATATGTGGGATATGTGGATGTGGTTACACTGATCACTCGATGGGAGTGATTGATAGAGATCGGGTGGAGACATAAGCGCCACCCACAGCATGAAAACCTTTGTGAAAACCCAAAAACTTAATTAAACAAAAGTGATTTCGACTGGGGCGGCACGGATAGAATATGGGTGGTTCTGGGAACGGTAAGCCGCCGACCCTGGTCAGTTAAGGACCGAGTCAAGAAGCTAAGCAGGAAACGAACCGAGTACGACCACACTTCTTGAGTGGGGTTAGACCCGGTGGACTAGGTTATTCTCGTGGGGTGGCACCCCAGACATGGTAGGTTCTGGATATCGGTATGGAAATGTGGAAGTGTGTGGTTTAATGACGTCAAGCTTTATATATGTATGATGTAACCTTCAATCTCGGGAGCGCCAGGACTCCCCTCACAACCGGCTCGAGGTAGGAATGTGGCGCCGGGGGTGCAATGGGGATTCATAGTCCTTGGAGCGGGTGCCGCCATGCGAGGGTAACTGAAAAACCGGGCCGTGACAAGTCTCATGTGTTGGGTGCGTCACGGAGTGTGGGATTAAAAGCGTACATCCACTGCAGTGTGAGTAAATTAAACTATTCGAATAGCCGTGCTCGCGGTTAATGAGCGCCGGGACTTGCATTACTCTTGACTAGCCTCGTCAATTTGTAATATTGCTTAAAATATGATGGGTGTGGAAGGTGTGACCTTGCCTGATATGCAAAAAGGTCATAGTGGTTAAAATTGTGGAAATTGGATGCGAGGGTAAACCGGACCAAGCGAGGCTTGGGGAAGGTGGATGAACCCTCGCAGGTTAATGATAACTTCAACTTAACGTGGTTTTCAGTTAAAACTGTTGTGGGATAGGTTTGTGAAATAATTTGTGAAAACTAGCTTTATGCAAATAAACCAAGCCATCCTTGAACCCCTATGAACATTATATGCATTCTGTAGTGGTGGCTTGCTGAGTACGGTTGGTACTCACTCTTGCTTATTTACATCTTTTAGAAAGGTGTTGGTGTCGACCTGTACATGTGCTATGCTGGCAAGGAGTTACCGAGGACGGTGGAATAGGGACCTAGGTTCACCAGTCGATGCGTGTGGGATAAGATGGACCGCCGCTGCTTCGCTTCCGCTACTTCATTTAGTTGTTTTGGTATTTTGTGTTGCTATCGACCATGCTTGGTCTATTCGGGTTCCATTTGGGCTACCCTTGTATTATTAATATATTGTAAGACCTGTATGACGATGTCAGCTTGAGATATACAACTGTGCCATGTGTGTACCATCTACTGATCCAGGGAATGGTATTGTAATACACATGGGGTTTCCGGTATACAAAACCGGGGGCTCACAGGGTTGGTATCAGAGCAAGACGACTGCAGGACCTAAGGACCCTTGTAACCACCCTTAAGACCTAGGACTGGTTTAGTGCAGCCTATTACCCTCAAGCTATATATTTGCAAAAACTATTTTGATAAAGCCATGGTTTCTTACTACTCCTCTTTCTTGAGTAATTTTGAAAATTCATTTATATCCAACCTCTACTGACCACTCTAATTTCAAATACTCCTATACAGACTATAAGGATTAAGGATGAAGAGATAGCTGGTTTATTAGGACCTCATGAACCACTAACCAATCTGACTAAATACCCTTAGATGTGTGTCGTAGACGTTGTATTGTGCATAAGCCACCTCCTATTGTGAGTTATTGCAGTATGGGGTGGCAACCCATTGTTTTGTGCATTGATTTCCTTGTTGTGTAGTACCTCTTAGGCAGTTAACTACTCACTCCCCCCTCCCTTGTGTGCTCACCAAGTATATGATACACATCACCCGAACAATTAAAACTTCCCATTAAGCAGCCCTTTCTTAGAAAACTCTATTTCTTTCTTTCCGATGGACTTTCTCATTTCTCCCTAATCTTCTAAATACCGGTGTTGTCAGAATGAAGGATGATTACCAACATGAGTACAATTAGGATCGACAAGTGTTAAGATAAGACCCCACCCGGTACAGCCACAGTAAGCCGACCACAACAAAACCACTTGGGAATTCGGCAACCTACGAAGATAGGAGTGCGACCTCAGCCGAAAGCTTCGACCACAAGGACGGCGACCCAAACAGTACCGACCAAGGACTCCGAAAGACCCGGGAACCGTCGTATTCCAACAGCACCCACAGGAACACAACAAGAGCCTCGATTGACAGGATCCACAGTAGCATACTGCTCGTCGCCAGTAATTGGAACAGGCCACCCCCGGGACACCCGAGCACTGGAGTTGTTGACCCCATCACAGTAGCCCAGTGGTCGATGCCTATAAAGGGAGCCCCAGGCTACCCCAAGGAAATGCATCTCCTCTCCCTTCTTTTGAACCAAGCTAGCCAGAAAAAAAACCCCTAGCCCCATGGCAGACCCCATGGTAACCACAGGGAGTCTCCCTCAGAACAACCCCATGGCAACCACAGAGAACCCCCCTCACAGTGACCCCATGGTAACCACAGATTGTCCACCTCAGGACAACCCCAATGCATATGCCAAACAGCTGGAGTGCATACTTCGGCAGCTAGGTGGTTTCACTGAACCCATCTACCATAGTGAGCAGATCGTCCGAGGATCCCGGAAGTACTGGAAGGTGAAGATCTTTCTTTCCTTTCAGGGAGAAGGAGAAGGAACGGCGATCTCCTTCCAGACACGTCATCCCCGGATCACCCCTGAAGCTGCCTTCCAGGATGTGCTTCGTGAAACCCTCTATCGGTTTTGCAAGATCTCCGCCCCTTTGGGTATAGTCAATGACTATGGCTTGCACCCATTCCGCACCGAAGAAGACAACCGGTACCACCTCCGCGTGACCAGACAGGACCAAGGAACCCGGTGCGCTCTCCTCTCCGAGTTAGCCTGCACTGTCGAGAATGCCTATGAGCAGGCACTCGAGGAGCTGGACGAGCTTCGAGACCAGTACACAGACCTGGAAGCCCGTTACCAGCGGCTGACCCACAGGAACACCTCTGCACTGCTTGCACAGGCGAATGTGGCGGCCAGTATGATGAAAGCCGGTGAGATGAGCAGGAAACGCGAGAAGTCCCCCCTAGGGATGGATCTAGTCTCCCCTGCGCCATCGCCATGAGTACCGTTAGGTGTGCAAACCTCTATTAGGCTTTGCACTGTTAAGCGTAGTAGTTCCTTTTCCCTTTCCCTTGAATTGTACCCTACCCCTGGAGTTGTACCCCTGTATCCTGTTATGAATGGAATGAAACCGTTGATCCGTCATAAGTTCATGGTTTGCAGCTGAACATTGTGTTCGTAGCTAGATCATCATGCCTTCCTCTGGGAAGCCCATTGTGGTCAGTATGGGCTATTCCAAGTTTTGGTTAATAAGCACACCTAACAGAAAGAAGCAACCCCCGTTACCCGAGCAGGAAGCGATGTAAGTACGGCGAGGAACTAATAATAAAATCAGTATTCAAGCCTCATCAACAAGCGGCCCCAGACGACTCATTAAGGACCCGAAGTAGCCATGCCCATGATAGGAAGAACAAGAAAATTTCATTGGACACTCTAAGGACTGACTCTGCAGCGAAATGCCCAGCCATAAGATAATCCAGTTTTGTGGGCATGTAATCGCCTTAAGACCCGTCAAACCAAGGCTGACAAGAACCATGACCACCAGTCCTCGGGAATACATGACAAGATACTGTCCACCACCAGTAAGTGGAACAGGACTTACCGTGAGAAGCACAAACACTGGAGATGCTGACCCCATAACAGGAGCCACCAAAAGATGGTGCCTACAAAAGGAACCCCAAGCAACCACGATAAAGGGCACCCTTCTTTTGGTCTAAGCTAACCAGAAACCCTAGCCCATGGAAAACCCACCCGTAACCATGGAGGGGCATGCCATGGAAAACCCTAACGGGTATGCCGAACAACTAGGCCACCTACTCCGGCAACTCGATTTCTTTGAGGAGCCCGTCTACTGTGGCGAGCAAATCGTCCAGGGATCCCAGAAGAGCTGGAAGATGAAAGTCTTCCTCCACTTCCAAGGAGATGAAGTGGTCGCTTTCCAGACTCGCCATCCTCGAATCACCTCTGAGGCTGCCATCAAGGATGTGTTTCGTGAGGCCCTTCTGCGGCTTTGCAAGATTTGCGTCCCCTTGGGTGTAGCCGACAGCTTTGGTCTCCACCCCTATCGCGAAGAAGATGACAACCGGTGCCGCCTCCGCTCGACTGGACAACTCGAAGGGAGCAGGTGCACTCTCCTCTCCAAGCTAGCCTGCACCACTGAGAACGCCTATGAGCAGGCCCTCGAAGAACTGGATGAACTTCGAGATCGGTATGCCGATCTAGAAGCCCGCTACCAGCGCTTATCTCTGGAGTGCACTACCATACAACTCTTGCAAGCATCCGAGATAGTTCGCCGCATCCAAGGCCACAAGTTGACCAGGATTCGCAGGAAGCCTCCGCTGGAGTTCGAACCACTCTCGCCTCCACCGTCACCATGAGCAAGCTATGTGTGCAGACCCTTGTGGGGAAATGTCTTATCCAGTAGTAGCAACTCTCCCTTTTCCTCACTAAGGATGTATTCCCCTTTTATATCGTTCAAAGGAGAAATTGGATGAAGGGTAACACAACCTTTTGCCTGCCATGAATCCATTGTTCAGAAAGGGTCGTCTGTGTCCACACTTAGGCTGACCTGCCCTTTCCATAGAAAGCCATCTGACGGATTGAACTATTTCAAGATTGAACGATAATCTCGTCTAATGAGAAAGCAACCCCTAGATACCCAAAGTTAAAACAAGCATGAACCTGTTCGGAAAACCCACAATGCCGTTAGTAATCAAGCCTCATCAACGGATAAGTCAAGTCAGGCACAAGTACAAACTAGAGACAACCACACTAATGACACGAAAGGCCAAAGATTAAAGAGATGGACTATGAAGATCGATACATAGGTGATACATGCCAAGGTTTGGCAACCATGTCGTCAACTACCTACTCTAACATCGCCTTCAGAACGAACTACGGTCGTCGAGGTACTGCCTGGGGCCGGTCGACCCGCGGATCGTCCTCGCCCACCACGTGTTCGCTCGGCAACAAACGAACACACAGCGTTAAGGAATAAATGTTAGCGGATTAGTGCAAGTTAGGTGTCAGGGGTCAGCGAGTTAGAAGTCAGCGGGTTAGTGAGTTAGAAGTCAGCGGGTTAGTGAGTTAGAAGTCAGCGGGTCAGATGTTAGGGATTAGCCGTTCGATAAGTCAGTCGTTCTCGGGTTCAAATGACGGCGCGGCGGCCTATCCGTCCTCTTGCTCAACTGAGGCCCAGCCGAAACCGGCCGCGGCGGAGCAAGCGGAGAGATGGCGGCGTGTGCGCGGAAGGGTGTGACTGAAGAGAAAGAAAGCCAGGAGGAGGAGAAAAGAGGATGGAAAGGGACGGGTTGCATACTGGCTATGGTTGCCCTTATATAGGCTTCACCGCACGAGCTCGTCTTAAATGGCCATGAAGACAGGGACGGGGCAGTTGCAGCGGCCGCGCGGGTTGGCGCGTATACTGCATAGGCTGTTGCATGCATGCTAGCTTGGGCTCGACTAGCTGCTTGCATGCAGGCATACGCATAGCTAGCTAGTTGCATGGTGCTTGCTCGTGGCTGGCTTGCCTGCATGCACGCGCATGCACAACTAGCTTGCTGCATGGCTCGCGGCGGTGCGAGGTGGGGCCGGATGCGTATGGAATGGATGGCAAGCTCGCCGGTGAGACAGGAGCGGAAGGCGACAGCCGGTGATGTCGTAGCGGCCTCGTCGTAGCGGCGCGGCGTGCGGCGACGTCGTCGCCGAAAACAGTATGGGGGGGAAGAATTAGACTTTATTTTTACTACCAACCTAATAGGAATGAAAGGGCTCGGGGAGGCAACATGGACTTTCCCAGAAAAAGCCCAGCAGGAAGGCCACGGTAGAGGGAGTGGAAATGAACTTGTTTTGCGGAATGGGTTGGGCTAACAGAGGGAAATGTGGCCCAAAGAAATAGGATGTTCGAATATTTTCTTTGGGATATGAAATTTGGAAATTTCAAGGGGGTTTGAGATAGAATTTGTACAGAGGACAACCTTTTCGGTAAAAGGATTTAATCGAGATCTTTTGGCACAGATTCCAGACACACACAAATAAACAATAAACAAGCAAACTAAAATTATGCCTGAGGACTAGACTTTGTCTGAGGAGGTCATATCCTGAAAATAGCCTATTAGGAATTTATATTTCGCAATTAAGGTTTCTAGTAAATATTTTACCAATAGACATTATTTTGCAAATAATTTCCAAAAGCTTATCACTCTATATAAAGGTGCATAGAAAATAATCAAAGCTATTTCTTTAGTGGAACAATATTTGTTTTAATAAACTTATCCCTTAATGGGTTTTATCCAAAATGGTGATACATTTAGATATATAGCTTTATTTAATAAAATATGCTCAAGGGTTTTTGTTTTTCGAAAATAATTGGCATATGCAAATCATAGCTCCTTGAATAAATAATATTTGAAATCAAATATCGACGTATCCTCAGACGTTCGTCTATTAGCCCACGTGTAAACGAAAAACGACAGATCGAATTGAGTTAGTTCAGGCATGAATGTATTTTGAAAAAGATTTTTGGTTATTCTGAATTTTTAATTCCGTATTCCAGAGTCGAAAATATTCAGGATGTTACAAACCTACCCTCCTTAAAATAATCTCGTCCCCGAGATTACTTAGGGGTTAGAAAAAGAGAGGGATGGTTGCACTCCGGGAGACTTCTGAAGAAACACAGAGGCTGAGGTACCATGAATTTTTCCGAATTATACAGGTTCGGTGCTGGGCTGGTGAAGAACATCCTGGTTCACTGTCCTGACCATTTTAAACTCCTTTCTCACATGGATAAGCTTGCACTTTTTCTGGGAACAGGCGTCGGTACCTTTATCCTCTTTTTTTTCTGTGATTCATATGCATGCGCATGTGGCAGTGGTTGTAGCGCGCAACGACTGGTTGTCGTAGTGGTACCTTGTGTACTCTGCGAGGTTCATAGCCATTAACCGGGGCATCCAAATATTCAACGGCTCGTTTCGAAATACACCGGTCTATCCAAAATTTCCCATCGCCCTGTACACTTGGGTAGTTGCTTTGCCAGGCGTGCAACTTTTGATAAAGAGGGGAAAAGAGAGGGGGCTGCTTTACGCCTCTTTGCGCGGTAGCCCCGAGCGGAGTGTGAGTGGAGGGTGGTGTAGCTTAACTAAGGGAGGAGATGGAGCGGCGGCTCGGCGGTGGAAGCGACCTGGATGGCGGCGAGCGCGGGCGCTAGCTACCACGGTGCCGGTGGCGGCGCGGAGCGAGGCGCTGCGGCGCAAGGTGGCTCCGAGCGGGGGGCGTTGCGGCCAGGGGTGAGCTACGCCGGCGGTCGGGGTCGGCGACTGCTGCGGTTGAGTCGCAGCGGCGTGCTTCTTCTCCGGCGCAGGCGGCAAGCGACGCCATTGGGGGCGGGGCTGCTGTGATGATGGCGCGGGGACATCCCAATCGAAGAGGGACCTTCTTGTCGTGGGTGTGCATTGCCTTGTACTGGGTGTGGGTATGGTCCGGCCTACGGTTTGTTAGCGCAACTATTTGCGCCACTTTATCTTGGTTGGTGCGTCCAGTGGTCATCCTTTGGGGGTGGTGGCGCGTGCTTGTTGCGGACGAGTATGCCGACCACCTATGTGAGGCGGTGTTCCTCCTCATAGTGTTGGCGCCCATCGTCTTCATTTCCGTTCTGAAGGCGATGTTAGAGTAGGTAGTTGACGACATGGTTGCCAAACCTTGGCATGTATCCCCTATGTATCGATCTTCATAGTCCATCTCTTTAATCTTTGGCCTTTCGTGTCATTAGTGTGGTTGTCTCTAGTTTGTACTTGTGCCTGACTTGGCTTATCCGTTGATGAGGCTTGATTACTAACGGCATTGTGGGTTTTCCGAACAGGTTCATGCCTGTTTTAACTTTGGGTATCTAGGGGTTGCTTTCTCATTAGACGAGATTATCGTTCAATCTTGAAATAGTTCAATCCGTCGGATGGCTTTCTATGGAAAGGGCAGGTCAGCCTAAGTGTGGACACAGACGACCCTTTCTGAACAATGGATTCATGGCAGGCAAAAGGTTGTGTTACCCTTCATCCAATTTCTCCTTTGAACGAGATAAAAGGGGAATACATCCTTAGTGAGGAAAAGGGAGAGTTGCTACTACTGGATAAGACATTTCCCAACAAGGGTCTACACACATAGCTTGCTCATGGTGACGGTGGAGGCGAGAGTGGATCGAACTCCAGCGGAGGCTTCCTGCGAATCCTGGTCAACTTGTGGCCTTGGATGCGGCGAACTATCTCAGATGCTTGCAAGAGTTGTATGGTAGTGCACTCCAGAGATAAGCGCTGGTAGCGGGCTTCTAGATCGGCATACCGATCTCGAAGTTCATCCAGTTCTTCGAGGGCCTGCTCATAGGCGTTCTCAGTGGTGCAGGCTAGCTTGGAGAGGAGAGTGCACCTGCTCCCTTCGAGTTGTCCAGTCGAGCGGAGGCGGCACCGGTTGTCGTCTTCTTCGCGATAGGGGTGGAGACCAAAGCTGTCGGCTACACCCAAGGGGACGCAAATCTTGCAAAGCCGTAGGAGGGCCTCACGAAACACATCCTTGATGGCAGCTTCAGAGGTGATTCGAGGATGGCGAGTCTGGAAAGCGACCACTTCATCTCCTTGGAAGTGGAGGAAGACTTTCACCTTCCAGCTCTTCTGGGATCCCTGGACGATTTGCTCGCCACAGTAGACGGGCTCCTCAAAGAAATCGAGTTGCCGGAGTAGGTGGCCTAGTTGTTCGGCATACCCGTTAGGGTTTTCCATGGCATGCCCCTCCATGGTTACGGGTGGGTTTTCCATGGGCTTGGGTTTCTGGCTAGCTTAGACCAAAAGAAGGGTGCCCTTTATCGTGGTTGCTTGGGGTTCCTTTTGTAGGCACCATCTTTCGGTGGCTCCTGTTATGGGGTCAGCATCTCCAGTGTTTGTGCTTCTCACGGTAAGTCCTGTTCCACTTACTGGTGGTGGACAGTATCTTGTCATGTATTCCCGAGGACTGGTGGTCATGGTTCTTGTCAGCCTTGGTTTGACGGGTCTTAAGGCGATTACATGCCCATAAAACTGGATTATCTTATGGCTGGGCATTTTGCTGCAGAGTCAGTCCTTAGAGTGTCCAATGAAATTTTCTTGTTCTTCCTGTCATGGGCATGGCTACTTCGGGTCCTTAATGAGTCGTCTGGGGCCGCTTGTTGATGAGGGCTTGAATACTGATTTTATTATTAGTTCATCGCCGTACTTACATCGCTTCCTGCTCGGGTAACGGGGGTCGCTTCTTTCTGTTAGGTGTGCTTATTAACCAAAACTTGGAATAACCCATACTGACAACAATGGGCTTCCCAGAGGAAGGCATGATGATCTAGCTACGAACAAAATGTTCAGCTGCAAACCATGAACTTATGACGGACCAACGGTTTCATTCCATTCATAACAGGATACAGGGGTACAACTCCAGGGGTAGGGTACAATTCAAGGGAAAGGGAAAAGGAACTACTACGCTTAACAGTGCAAAGCCTAATAGAGGTTTGCACACCTAACGGTACTCATGGCGATGGCGCAGGGGAGACTAGATCCATCCCTAGGGGGGACTTCTCGCGTTTCCTGCTCATCTCACCGGCTTTCATCATACTGGCCGCCACATTCGCCTGTGCAAGCAGTGCAGAGGTGTTCCTGTGGGTCAGCCGCTGGTAACGGGCTTCCAGGTCTGTGTACTGGTCTCGAAGCTCGTCCAGCTCCTCGAGTGCCTGCTCATAGGCATTCTCGACAGTGCAGGCTAACTCGGAGAGGAGAGCGCACCGGGTTCCTTGGTCCTGTCTGGTCACGCGGAGGTGGTACCGGTTGTCTTCTTCGGTGCGGAATGGGTGCAAGCCATAGTCATTGACTATACCCAAAGGGGCGGAGATCTTGCAAAACCGATAGAGGGTTTCACGAAGCACATCCTGGAAGGCAGCTTCAGGGGTGATCCGGGGATGACGTGTCTGGAAGGAGATCGCCGTTCCTTCTCCTTCTCCCTGAAAGGAAAGAAAGATCTTCACCTTCCAGTACTTCCGGGATCCTCGGACGATCTGCTCACTATGGTAGATGGGTTCAGTGAAACCACCTAGCTGCCGAAGTATGCACTCCAGCTGTTTGGCATATGCATTGGGGTTGTCCTGAGGTGGACAATCTGTGGTTACCATGGGGTCACTGTGGGGGGGGTTCTCTGTGGTTGCCATGGGGTTGTTCTGAGGGAGACTCCCTGTGGGTACCATGGGGTCTGCCATGGGGCTAGGGGTTTTTTTTTTCTTGGCTAGCTTAGTTCGAAAGAAGGGAGAGGAGTGATGCATTTCCTTGGGGTAGCCTGGGGCTCCCTTTATAGGCATCGACCACTGGGCTACTGTGATGGGGTCAACAACTCCAGTGCTCGTGTGTCCCGGTGTGGCCTGTTCCAATTATTGGCGACGAGCAGTATGCTATTGTGGATCCTGTCAATCGAGGCTCCTGTTGCGTTCCTGTGGGTACTGTTGAAATATGGCGGTTCCCGGGTCTTCCGGAGTCCTTGGTCAGTACTGTTTGGGTCGCCGTCCTTGTGGTCGAAGCTTTCGGCTGAGGTCGCACTCCTATCTTCGTAGGTTGCCGAATTCCCAAGTGGTTTTGTTGTGGTCGGCTTACTGTGGCTGTACCGGGTGGGGTCTTAACTTAACACTTGTCAATTCTAATTGTACTCATGTTGGTAATTATCCTTCATCCTGACAACACCGGTATTTGGAAGATTAGGGAGGAATGAAAAAGTCCATCGGAGAGAAATAGAGTTATCTAAGAAAGGGCTGCTTAATGGGAAGTTTTAATTGTTCGGGTGATGTGTATCATATACTTGGTGAGCACACAAGGGGGGGTGAGTAGTTAACTGCTTAAGAGCTACTACACAACAAGAAAATCAATGCACAAAACGATGGGTTGCCACCCCATACTGCAATAACTCACAATAGGAGGTGGCTTATGCACAATACAACGTCTACGACACACATCTAAGGGTATTTAGTCAGATCGGTTAGGGGTTCATGAGGTCCTAATAAACCAGCTATCTCTTCATCCTTAATCCTTATAGTCTGTATA
>BDMV01000005.1:38141476-38184477 GCA_008326285.1 Oryza officinalis
AAACCCATATATCTCCTCACTCCATGTATGAAAGATTGCTTCTTTCCTGAAATAATGTGATACGTACACATCGGGAAGTATGCCACAATCACTGGCTGCGGCAAGTACGTGAGAGCAAGGCAGGTGTCGAAGCTTTGGCTTCATACAACTGCAACTGCATCCTCCATCGGCCTTAAGGACACATTCCTGCACAGCTTGCTTGCGGTAGATACCACGCCTGCTCCTATCAACACACATTATTTCATACTGATGTACTTTTGTGCCTTGAGGAACAACTCTATACCTCTGTGCCTTGGCAATTTTATCTTCCATGTACTTAGTCACTACACTGCCAAATATTATCTTGTTATCAGCCATTGAGGGAAAAGTTTTCTTGTATCGATCCCTAAAGTAGGCCTGTGTGCCGTGAAGGATAAATTCGACAATACCAACCAATGGGAGTTTTCGCACTCCTCACATTACCCAGTTGTAAACCTCAGCCAGATTAGTTGTCATTATGCCATACCGAGAACCATCGGTGTCGTACAGCAGAGACCACTTCTCCTTTGGTTCGTTCTCAATCCAATGGATGAAATTTCGGATAGATGATCCCGACCTCCTTCTCATTGTGGGTGGATCGTCATGCAGTGCACCAAGAGGTACGGGAGGCTCGTTAACTTCAGCTTGTGGCCAACGAGATTGCTCGTCTGTTTGCTTAGTTGTCAACTCATCCAACCTTCTCCACAACTCATTAAATTTCTTCTCTTGATTCTGTGCATAGAGCCTCTTGAAAAGATCCGTCAGATATTTGTTCTTGAATTGCTTGTAGAAATTAGCACCCATGTGACGCATGCACCACCTACTACGAAGATCGGGCCCCTTGCTGGAATTCCCTTCTCATCCCAACCATTCTTCAGGTATTCAATAGCCCGCAACATGCCCACATGGCAATCATGTATAAGACAAACATTGGGTCTCACACGGACAACTGCCATGTGCACTCTTTCCAGGAACCAGTACCAGCTTTTAGTGTTCTCGCTCTCTACAAATGCAAAAGCCATAGGTATCACCTGATTGTTCCCATCAGCTCCGATCGCTGTCAATATCTGACCTCTGTATTTACCGGTCAGAAATGTTCCATCTATGCATAGTACAGGACGACAATGCACAAAAGCGTTGATGCAAGCACTCAATGAGAAAAATGCTCTTTGCAGCACACTCTTGGTAGGATCATGAATCGATGGAAATGTATGGATGTCATAGTAGGTATTACTATTCCTCTGGGCAATGCTGGCTAACAGACAAGGCAAATTATCGTAGGATGCTTCAAATGTGCCATACCTCATCTCTATAATTTTTTGTTTGACTCTCCAGGCCTTGGCATAACTTATGGTGTACTTGACTTTGTTTTCAATGTGGCTAATAATTGATTTTGGTTCAAAGTCACTGTTGGAGACAACACTGCTATACATCTCACTTGTAACAAAAGCTATAGTGATGTTGCGGTGATACTTCTCCACCCCTTGTAAGTGGCACTGATGCTCGGTCACTATGCTAACTTTCCAATAATCAAACCATTTACCCTTATATGCATGGACGCGCCATGGATAATCTTCCCTCACGCACCTTACTTCGTACACATAGTTGGTTGACTTGACCACCCTAAACTTTCTCTGCAATGAGACCGCCCAATGCTTCACCGCCTCCTTCACATCCTCCTTATGAGAATACCTAGCACCCTGAATTACCTCGTTCTTCTTGTATTCCCAGGGTTTATGTTGCCCCTCTGAGATAACAAGTCCTGAGAAGTCCTCTTTTGTCCAATCAGTGGGCATTACATCGTCTTCCTCATTGGATGACAAGTCGCCCTCCGCTTGCTCGTTATCCGAATCTTCCCTCTCCAATCCATCGACGATTGTACCGACTATCTCCCCCTCATCCGCCACGTTCATGGCCTGCACGACCCTTATTTGATTTTTCTCATTGTTTGATGGTCCAACACAATCGCCCACATGGCTAGGACCCTGCAGACCCCATGGTAACCACAGGGAGTCTCCCTCAGAACAACCCCATGGCAACCACAGAGAACCCCCCTCACAGTGACCCCATGGTAACCACAGATTGTCCACCTCAGGACAACCCCAATGCATATGCCAAACAGCTGGAGTGCATACTTCGGCAGCTAGGTGGTTTCACGGAACCCATCTACCATAGTGAGCAGATCGTCCGAGGATCCCGGAAGTACTGGAAGGTAAAGATCTTTCTTTCCTTTCAGGGAGAAGGAGAAGGAACGGCGATCTCCTTCCAGACACGTCATCCCCGGATCACCCCTGAAGCTGCCTTCCAGGATGTGCTTCGTGAAACCCTCTATCGGTTTTGCAAGATCTCCGCCCCTTTGGGTATAGTCAATGACTATGGCTTGCACCCATTCCGCACCGAAGAAGACAACCGGTACCACCTCCGCGTGACCAGACAGGACCAAGGAACCCGGTGCGCTCTCCTCTCCGAGTTAGCCTGCACTGTCGAGAATGCCTATGAGCAGGCACTCGAGGAGCTGGACGAGCTTCGAGACCAGTACACAGACCTGGAAGCCCGTTACCAGCGGCTGACCCACAGGAACACCTCTGCACTGCTTGCACAGGCGAATGTGGCGGCCAGTATGATGAAAGCCGGTGAGATGAGCAGGAAACGCGAGAAGTTCCCCCTAGGGATGGATCTAGTCTCCCCTGCGCCATCGCCATGAGTACCGTTAGGTGTGCAAACCTCTATTAGGCTTTGCACTGTTAAGCGTAGTAGTTCCTTGTCCCTTTCCCTTGAATTGTACCCTACCCCTGGAGTTGTACCCCTGTATCCTGCTATGAATGGAATGAAACCGTTGGTCCGTCATAAGTTCATGGTTTGCAGCTAAACATTTTGTTCGTAGCTAGATCATCATGCCTTCCTCTGGGAAGCCCATTGTTGTCAGTATGGGTTATTCCAAGTTTTGGTTAATAAGCACACCTAACCGAAAGAAGCGACCCCCGTTACCCGAGCAGGAAGCGATGTAAGTACGGCGATGAACTAATAATAAAATCAGTATTCAAGCCCTCATCAACAAGCGGCCCCAGACGACTCATTAAGGACCAGAAGTAGCCATGCCCATGACAGGAAGAACAAGAAAATTTCATTGGACACTCTAAGGACTGACTCTGCAGCAAAATGCCCAGTCATAAGATAATCCAGTTTTATGGGCATGTAATTGCCTTAAGACCCGTCAAACCAAGGCTGACAAGAGCCATGACCACCAGTCCTCGGGAATACATGACAAGATACTGTCCACCACCAGTAAGTGGAACAGGACTTACCGTGAGAAGCACAAACACTGGAGATGCTGACCCCATAACAGGAGCCACCGAAAGATGGTGCCTACAAAAGGAACCCCAAGCAACCACGATAAAGGGCACCCTTCTTTTGGTCTAAGCTAGCCAGAAACCCAAGCCCATGGAAAACCCACCCGTAACCATGGAGGGGCATGCCATGGAAAACCCTAACGGGTATGCCGAACAACTAGGCCACCTACTCCGGCAACTCGATTTCTTTGAGGGGCCCGTCTACTGTGGCGAGCAAATCGTCCAGGGATCTCAGAAGAGCTGGAAGGTGAAAATCTTCCTCCACTTCCAAGGAGATGAAGTGGTCGCTTTCCAGACTCGCCATCCTCGAATCACCTCTGAAGCTGCCATCGAGGATGTGTTTCATGAGGCCCTTCTGCGGCTTTGCAAGATTTGCGTCCCCTTGGGTGTAGCCGACAGCTTTGGTCTCCACCCCTATCGCGAAGAAGATGACAACCGGTGCCGCCTCCGCTCGACTGGACAACTCGAAGGGAGCAGGTGCACTCTCCTCTCCAAGCTAGCCTGCACCACTGAGAACGCCTATGAGCAGGCCCTCGAAGAACTGGATGAACTTCGAGATCGGTATGCCGATCTAGAAGCCCGCTACCAGCGCTTATCTCTGGAGTGCACTACCATACAACTCTTGCAAGCATCCGAGATAGTTCGCCGCATCCAAGGCCACAAGTTGACCAGGATTCGCAGGAAGCCTCCGCTGGAGTTCGATCCACTCTCGCCTCCACCGTCACCATGAGCAAGCTATGTGTGTAGACCCTTGTTGGGAAATGTCTTATCCAGTAGTAGCAACTCTCCCTTTTCCTCACTAAGGATGTATTCCCCTTTTATCTCGTTCAAAGGAGAAATTGGATGAAGGGTAACACAACCTTTTGCCTGCCATGAATCCATTGTTCAGAAAGGGTCGTCTGTGTCCACACTTAGGCTGACCTGCCCTTTCCATAGAAAGCCATCCGACGGATTGAACTATTTCAAGATTGAACGATAATCTCGTCTAATGAGAAAGCAACCCCTAGATACCCAAAGTTAAAACAGGCATGAACCTGTTCGGAAAACCCATAATGCCGTTAGTAATCAAGCCTCATCAACGGATAAGCCAAGTCAGGCACAAGTACAAACTAGAGACAACCATACTAATGACACGAAAGGCCAAAGATTAAAGAGATGGACTATGAAGATCGATACATAGGGGATACATGCCAAGGTTTGGCAACCATGTCGTCAACTACCTACTCTAACATCGCCTTCAGAACGGAAATGAAGACGATGGGCGCCAACACTATGAGGAGGAACACCGCCTCACATAGGTGGTCGGCATACTCGTCCGCAACAAGCACGCGCCACCACCCCCAAAGGATGACCACTGGACGCACCAACCAAGATAAAGTGGCGCAAATAGTTGCGCTAACAAACTGTAGGCCGGACCATACCCACACCCAGTACAAGGCAATGCACACCCACGACAAGAAGGTCCCTCTTCGATTGGGATGTCCCCGCGCCATCATCACAGCAGCCCCGCCCCCAATGGCGTCGCTTGCCGCCTGCGCCGGAGAAGAAGCACGCCGCTGCGACTCAACCGCAGCAGTCGCCGACCCCGACCGCCGGCGTAGCTCACCCCTGGCCGCAACGCCCCCGCTCGGAGCACCTTGCGCCGCAGCGCCTCGCTCCGCGCCGCCACCGGCACCGTGGTAGCTAGCGCCGCGCTCGCCGCCATCCAGGTCGCTTCCACCGCCGAGCCGCCGCTCCATCTCCTCCCTTAGTTGAGCTACACCACCCTCCACTCACACTCCGCTCGGGGCTACCGCGCAAAGAGGCGTAAAGCAGCCCCCTCTCCCTTCCCCTTTTTATCAAAAGTTGCACGCCTGGCAAAGCAACTACCCAAGTGTACAGGGCGAATTGAAATTTTGGATAGACCAGTGTATTTCGAAACGAGCCGTTGAATATTTGGATGCCCCGGTTAATGGCTATGAACCTCGCAGAGTACACAAGGTAGCACCGCGACAACCAGTCGTTGCGCGCTACAACCACTGCCACATGTGCATGCATATGAATCACACAAAAAGGATAAAGGTATCGACGCCTGCCCCCAGAAAAAGTGCAAGCTTATCCGCGTGAAAAAGGAGTTTAAAATGGTCAGGACAGTGAACCAGGATGTTCTTCACCAGCCCAGCACCGAACCTGTATAATTTGGAAAATTCATGGCACCTCAGCCTCTGTGTTTCTTCATAAGTCTCCCGGAGTGCAACCATCCCTCTCTTTTTCTAACCCCTAAGTAATCTCGGGGACGAGATTATTTTAAGGGGGGTAGGTTTGTAACATCCTGAATATTTCGACTTTGGAATACGGAATTAAAAATTCAGAATAACCAAAAATCTTTTTCAAAATACATTCATGCCTGAACTAACTCAATTCGATCTGTCGTTTTTCGTTTACACGTGGGCTAATAGACGAACGTCTGAGGATACGTCGATATTTGATTTCAAATATTATTTATTCAAGGAGCTATGATTTGCATATGCCAATTATTTTCGAAAAACAAAAACCCTTGAGCATATTTACTTTATAAATAAAGCTATATATCTAAATGTATCACCATTTTGGATAAAACCCATTAAGGGATAGTTTATTAAAACAAATATTGTTCCACTAAAGAAATAGCTTTGATTATTTTCTATGCACCTTTATATAGAGTGATAAGCTTTTGGAAATTATTTGCAAAATAATGTCTATTGGTAAAGTATTTACTAGAAACCTTAATTGCGAAATATAAATTCCTAATAGGCTATTTTCAAGGATATGACCTCCTCAGACAAAGTCTAGTCCTCAGGCATAATTTTAGTTTGCTTGTTTATTGTTTATTTGTGTGTGTCTAGAATCTGTGCCAAAAGATCTCGATTAAATCCTTTTACCGAAAAGGTTGTCCTCTGTACAAATTCTATCTCAAACCCCCTTCAAATTTCCAAATTTCATATCCCAAAGAAAATATTCGAACATCCTATTTCTTTGGGCCACATTTCCCTCTGTTAGCCCAACCCATTCCGCAAAACAAGTTCATTTCCACTCCCTCTACCGTGGCCTTCCTGCTGGGCTTTTTCTGGAAAAGTCCATGTTGCCTCCCCGAGCCCTTTCATTCCTATTGGGTTGGTAGTAAAAATAAAGTCTAATTCTCCCCCCATACTGTTTTCGGTGGCGACGTCGCCGCACGCCGCGCCGCTACGACGAGGCCGCTACGACATCACCAGCTGTCGCCTTCCGCTCCTGTCTCACCGGCGAGCTTGCCGTCCATTCCATACGCATCCTGCCCCACCTCGCACCGCCACGAGCTATGCAGCAAGCTAGTTGTGCATGCGCATGCATGCAGGCAAGCCAGCCACGAGCAAGCACCATGCAACTAGCTAGCTATGCGTATGCCTGCATGCAAGCAGCTAGTCCCTGTCTTCATGGCCAACCCGCGCGGCCGCTGCAACTACCCCGTCCCTGTCTTCATGACCATTTAAGACGAGCTCGTGCGGTGAAGCCTATATAAGGGCAACCATAGCCAATATGCAACCCGTCCCTTTTCATCCTCTCTTCTCCTCCTCCTGGCTTTGTTTCTCTTCAGTCACACCCTTCCGCGCACACGCCGCCATCTCTCCGCTTGCTCCGCCGCAGCCGGCTTCGGCTGGGCCTCAGTTGAGCAAGAGGACGGATAGGCCGCCGCGCCGTCATTTGAACCCGAGAACGACTGACTTATCGAATGGCTAATCCCTAACATCTAACCCGCTGACTTCTAACTCACTAACCCGCTGACTTCTAACTCGCTGACCCCTGACACCTAACTTGCACTAATCCGCTAACATTTATTCCTTAACGCTGTGTGTTCGTTTGTTGCCGAGCGAACACGTGGTGGGCGAGGACGATCCGCGGGTCGACCGGCCCCAGGTAGTACCTCGACGACCGTAGTTCGTGCGAGGACCGTCGGCCGGTACACCGCTACCCGGCTGCCGCAAGGTGAGCTCCCCTCCTGCTCTTCCTCTTGCTTTCGTTTCCTTACCGTATTTCTCGTCTACCGTCGTTACCGCGGCACGGTGGCGTCATGAGACGTAACACCGTAACCATTCCTTGCGCGACCGCCCTTCGCAGCGATCGCCGCATCACAGCCGGCCGTGCATGCGCCATATAGCTAGTGGGCCGAACGTGTGCATGCATGCATGCAAGCAGCTAGCTAACTGCAGGTATGCGCATGCATGTATGCATGCAGCCACCCGAGCCGTCCTGGTCACCGTCCGCCGGCCGCGACGGCTATAAAAGCCACTGCCCCATCTTCGTCCTCCTCAGCCTCCAAGCCAAATGCCGACACCCGCAAACCGTCCCAGCCTCCACTCGGCCGACGCCGCCGTACCGCTTGCAACCGCTCCTGCCGACCGAGCCTCGGCCGAGCCGCGTCTGTGCCGCCTCGAACCGTTCGGCCATCGGTCGGCCAAGCCGCCCGGGACGCCTCCCCAGCCGTCGTTCGGCCGAACCGCGGCCGACGTTGTCCAGCCCAAGCCGTGGCCTGCCCCCCCCACCCGCTGCCCTGACCATGTGCTACCACCCTCCCCTGCCGCGCATGCCAACCAGCCGCCTCCCGAGCCACCGGCGCCCACGGCCACCGCCTGAGCGCCGCCCAGGCCACGTCGTCGGAACCGCCTGGCTCGGCCTCCCGACCAAGCGCCGTGGCCGGCGCCATGCCGCGCCGCAGCCGCCGTGCCCGGCCGCCGCGCGCCGCGCTGCAACCGCCCCCGGCCTCCCCAGCCGCGCCGCGCGGGCTGCCTCCTGGCCGCGCGCCGCACTGCCGCGGCCGGGCCACCGAGCCACGCCGCACCGCCTCCCCGGCCGTGCAACGCGCTGCGCCGCGCCGCCGCCTTGCCGCCCGCACGCGCCACACGCTCAGCCGCCGCTCCCAGCCGCGCCAGCCGCGCCTGCTCGGCCGCAGCCGAGCCGCCTGGCCGCAGCCGAGCCGCCTGGCCGCAGCCGCCGTGCCGCCTGCGCGCCGTCCCCGCCGCCTGCGTGCTGCTCCGCCGCCCTCGCAGCGCCTCAGCCCGGCCGGCGCCCTGCCGCTCGGCCTCTCCCCCGGCAGGAACGAACAGAGGAGGCAAGAAAGAGAAGAGAGAGAGGAAGAAAAGATAAGAAGGAGAGAGAAAAGGGAGGAAGGAGGAGAAGAAAAAAAAAAAGAAAGAGGAAAAGAAAAGAGGTGGGACCCGCCAGTGGACCCCACTCTCTCTCTCTCCATGGGCCCTTGACCGCAGGTCTAAATCCCCTCCCTCTCCTTTCGAGGCCAAGCCCATAAAGTCCTCCTACAAAAGTCTGTATTATATCCTCCGAGCCGAAACCCACCAACAGCCACTCCCCTCGACGAAGTCTAATTTATACCCCCCCTACTCACCCAACTCTCCTCTTAAAGTCTGTATTACGTCCCTAACCGACCTACATCACTTTGGGCTAAGGCCAAAGCACTCCCAAAATAAAAGTCCAACATGCCCCCCCTCTGAGCCCCTCAGCCAAAGAATATTCCCAAGAATATTCCTTTCCAACTTAATAAATTTATTTCGCATTCCAGAAAATCCATTAATCTTCCAAAATTCATATCTCCTCAACCGTAAGTCCAATTGACTCCGTTCAACTTCCATAATTTTTCTAAAAATGTGACCTACGCAATGGCACTGGTTGAGTTATTTTCTTTTGGGGAATTTTCGGTTTTTTTTTGTGGTGTTAGCGAGTAGTTCGTGACGTTATTATTCGACCGGACAGGGTATATCTGCGAGGAGGAAATTGAGCCAATTGATAACGAACCCTCAAGTGAGCAAGGCAAGTCACTACGCCCCCTTCCTCGAACATGTTGATCCTATTTTTATAAATGTGTTGATTGCAAATAAAATTGCATGCTAATTATAAAACGCGTACCTACATTTGCTTAAAGCCTTACCTTTGATATTGTTTATCCTTATGTATTTACACGCCTTTGTTACCTGAGTATATTACTTTACGCGTGATTATTTACTCACTGCTTAGCCCTGCTTACATAGACGTTATACACTTCATATATGGGACATGTGGATATGGTTACACTGATCACTCGATGGGAGTGATTGATAGAGATCGGGTGGAGACATAAGCGCCACCCACAGCATGAAAACCTTTGTGAAAACCCAAAAACTTAATTAAACAAAAGTGATTTCGACTGGGGCGGCACGGATAGAATATGGGTGGTTCTGGGAACGGTAAGCCGCCGACCCTGGTCAGTTAAGGACCGAGTCAAGAAGCTAAGCAGGAAACGAACCGAGTACGACCACACTTCTTGAGTGGGGTTAGACCCGGTGGACTAGGTCATTCTCGTGGGGTGGCACCCCAGACATGGTAGGTTCTGGATATCGGTATGGAAATGTGGAAGTGTGTGGTTTAATGACGTCAAGCTTTATATATGTATGATGTAACCTTCAATCTCGGGAGCGCCAGGACTCCCCTCACAACCGGCTCGAGGTAGGAATGTGGCGCCGGGGGTGCAATGGGGATTCATAGTCCTTGGAGCGGGTGCCGCCATGCGAGGGTAACTGAAAAACCGGGCCGTGACAAGTCTCATGTGTTGGGTGCGTCACGGAGTGTGGGATTAAAAGCGTACATCCACTGCAGTGTGAGTAAATTAAACTATTCGAATAGCCGTGCTCGCGGTTAATGAGCGCCGGGACTTGTATTACTCTTGACTAGCCTCGTCAATTTGTAATATTGCTTAAAATATGATGGGTGTGGAAGGTGTGACCTTGCCTGATATGCAAAAAGGTCATAGTGGTTAAAATTGTGGAAATTGGATGCGAGGGTAAACCGGACCAAGCGAGGCTTGGGGAAGGTGGATGAACCCTCGCAGGTTAATGATAACTTCAACTTAACGTGGTTTTCAGTTAAAACTGTTGTGGGATAGGTTTGTGAAATAATTTGTGAAAACTAGCTTTATGCAAATAAACCAAGCCATCCTTGAACCCCTATGAACATTATATGCATTCTGTAGTGGTGGCTTGCTGAGTACGGTTGGTACTCACTCTTGCTTATTTACATCTTTTAGAAAGGTGTTGGTGTCGACCTGTACATGTGCTATGCTGGCAAGGAGTTACCGAGGACGGTGGAATAGGGACCTAGGTTCACCAGTCGATGCGTGTGGGATAAGATGGACCGCCGCTGCTTCGCTTTCGCTACTTCATTTAGTTGTTTTGGTATTTTGTGTTGCTATCGACCATGCTTGGTCTATTCGGGTTCCATTTGGGCTACCCTTGTATTATTAATATATTGTAAGACCTGTAAGACGATGTCAGCTTGAGATATACAACTGTGCCATGTGTGTACCATCTACTGATCCAGGGAATGATATTGTAATACACATGGGGTTCCCGGTATACAAAACCGGGGGCTCACAGATTGCCACGTGCTGATGACACAACTTCTTCGTGTTGCTATTAGAGGCATTTTGCCAGATAAGGTTCGAAACCCAATCATAAAGCTGTGCTCGTTCTTCAATGCTATATATCAGAAGGTGATCGATCTAAGCACGCTAGACAAGCTCCAAGCAGATGTAATCATTACCCTTTGCCAGCTCAAGATGTGTTTTCCACTATCATTTTTTGATATAATGGTTCACCTCGTGTCACATCTCGTGAAAGAGATAAAGATTCTCGGCCCAGTATATCTGCATAACATGTGGGCTTTCGAGAGGTTTATGGGGATTATAAAGAAGTATGTGCGTAATAGAGCTTGACCTGAAGGCAGTATCGTAGAGGGTTATGTAACAGAGGAGGTGGTTGAGTTCTGTATCGACTATATGGATTTGCATCCCATTGGTGTGCTGATGTCTCGACACGAGGGCAGGCTACTAGGGAAAGGGACACTAGGGCATAAGGCAATTTTCGCTCCTAGCCTAGAAACATTACGGCAAGCACATTTCGCAGTGCTCCAGCAGTCGGCCTTGGTGGCTCCATTTGTCGACATGCATTATAGCACACTCTGCAGCGAGAACCCAAGCAAATCAGAGGCATGGATAGCTAAGCAGCATAGGTTGAATTTTGGCGATTGGTTACGGAAGCATATCATTGCTATGAATACTGATAGTGACCAGCTGTATGTTTTGTCTCGGGGACCTGCGAGCACAATTCATTCATTCCAAGGGTATGACATTAATGGATATACATTTTACACGAGAACCCAGGATGCCAAGAGCTCATATCAAAACAGTGGTGTCCGCATAGACGCCTTCGACAGTAATGGTGTAGAACAAACGTACCATGGTTATATAGAGACAATCTGGGAGCTTGAATATGGACCGCTGAAGGTACCACTTTTCCAGTGTCAATGGGTCAAAATTCCAAGTGGTTTGAGGATTGACAAGTACGGAATGTTCATTGTAGACTTAAACAATGTGGGTTATCAAGATGAACCATTTGTGCTCGCAAAATCCGTAACACAAGTTTTCTATGTCAAAGACCCTTCTTCGTTGACCGATCGCCACGTGGTTCTCCATGGAAAGCGAAGCATTGTCGGAGTTGAGAATATCGTTGATGAGGAAGGCTACGATCAAATCGACGAGCTACCACCGTTTGCAACAGATGTAGAAGGAGGTGAAGAAATTCAGGAAGACGAAGACGAGGAAGAAGCACCATATGTTCGTAGCAAATTCTGGAGAAAACGACGGTGGTAATGGTAGCCCAAGTGGTTTTCTAAACTTGAATCAGCCCAGTGATAACCCTGATAACTCTGCGAATACTTCAACCTCATCGGCAAGAAGAAAGACTAGAGGCCCAACTAAGATGCCCTCAGGTCTATACACTATCACGGAGTTAGCTGCAGATGGGACTCCTATAGCTCCAGAATCGGCACTCACCCCATATGGCAATGCTATAGGTGTCATCGTGAAGGATGACATCCCCATCAAGTACCGGCACTGGAAGAGCAGTGATAGAGATGAATTGGAGTGGACGGTACCAGACAGAGACAAGGAACTTGCTAGGGAAAAGTTAAAGCGGACATTCCAGTTTCCCGAGGGACAAGAAGAACTCACAAAGTCCGGGGCTCTTAAGAAGATGTCCATCAGCTTCAAGAAGTGGAAGACGGACCTTAATAGGAAGTTTGTCAAGAAGGGCCTGACACCAAATTTTGAAGATGCCAATTATCGAAGGTGTCGTCTTTTCTGGGATGACTTTGTGGCCTATAGAACATCAGATGAGGCAAAGGAGATTAGCGAAAGGAACTAGGCCAATGCGGTCAAAAACAGATACCCTCACCGTCTCGGCCCTAGCGGATATGCTAAGAACATAGCCAAATGGCAACTCCGGGAAAATGAGCTGCTGCAAAAGGGAATCGAGATCGAGACGAAGGACTGGTGCCAACGGGGAAAGAATTACCAATACGCCCGAGGTTCAACACTCTCGGATACAGGCGAGTTGATACACAAGGGTCCTCGAGAGCAAGAAGTGTCCCAGAGGCTCCACGATGCTCATCAAAAGTCCTCAGAAGGTTCTTTTCTTGCGAGCAGGGAAAGAGATGAGCTTACACTTGCATTGCAAAACCCTGAGCACCCGGGACGCACAAGAGGAATCGGCCTAGTTCCATGGAGGGAAGGATTTCCTGAAGACAAACATAGGTACCGGTCTTGGAGCAATAAAAATTCCAGAGACCAATCGAAAGAGATAAGGCAATTGAAGGAACAAATGGCACTGGTAATGGCGAGGCTTGAAAGTCAGGATGGAGTTGACCGTGTAACCAGTCCAGGTGGGAAGAAAAGCAGCTGCGCTTCAACTGAGGTTCCTCAAGAACCGGACACGGTTCATTACCCCGTGGACGACATTACTGTACATACTGCATGTAGCCTGCATGTGCCACTTCAAAACATCAGTCAAGAGGTGGCACGCGCTATGGCACATCCTGTAACGGAGGGAAGAAGGATACATGGTAAGCCGATACCAAGTGGCTACTCAAGGGTTGAAGTGGAGGACGTGCCGAGGAGATACAGGGCAGTGCAGCTTGATTTTGCTCCTGAGGAGGGGGTGAACACTCTTGGAGAAGCCGTCCACAACATAATCCTATGGCGCAAGTGTTTCATTATCTTCCCTTCAGGAGATGGCGGGTCTAGCTCTGAAGGACCTCCTCCCTCCCCTCAAAGGATGCCTACTCCACCACCATTGCCACATAAGAGCCCGTCGCCTCCACCGGCACAACGTAAGAGCCCATCTCCTCAAGAGGCAGCACAACAGAGCCTATCTTCTTCAGACCCTCTGAGAAAGAGGGGGCGCCTCTGTAAAGCTTCCCAAATGTCTGAACCACCATCTCTGAAGAAGACCAAGAAGACGCCATTGCCTACCAGGTCGGAGCCATCTTTCAAAGTGCCAGTTGAAGTACAGGATCACTTCATTCGCATGGCAAGGCCACCTGCCCGAAAGCAACCTATTACGGACTTCCGACGCACGATCAGGAAAAAGGGATTGCAAGAATTTTCCAAGAAAGAATTCGAGAAAGATGAGGCCAGCAAGACTATGCAAGCCTTTCTAAAAGAGGCAGGGCTGAAAAGTTTGGATGATGTGGATAATATTGAGAAGGCCCCATTGGCAGCTCAGTTCAAGCTTGGTCATTCTTTGACTACTAACGAATATCGCCACATCGTTGGCAAATGCACTTAAATGAGAAGGGTAGAAGAATGGTACTTACAGATGGCCAAGGATGGTAAAGAGATGTTCCCCGTCTTTTACAGGGACGAGGACTTTCATCACTGTGATGGTATAGTTTGGGTCCCATTTAGAGAACTATTTCATCTATACAATCTGAGGGAGCTAGACTTATCGGTGATTCAATTATGGGCATTGTAAGTATACTCGACCTCTCGCCATTTTTCTAAGTAAATATCCTCGTTGCGTGTCTAATTTTTCCTCTTATGCAGAATGGGGGCGCTTGAATGTAGAGCGACCCATAACAAGCTAGGATTCCTCGATCCTCAAATAGTCAATTCCTCTAATATTGAGGCAGGCGAATGGTCCTCCCAAGAAGTGCTGAACTACCTTTACACATCCTTTGTCAAGCTGCAGGACATGAATACCATCCTTTTGCCCTACCACTTTAAGTAAGTGTGGCATTATCGTTGTACCTCCCATCGTTGTACTTTAAGATGTTAATTTTTCTCTTCCCTTGTATGTAGGCCTCACTGGATTCTTATTGCGATCCATTTAAACGATTCCAAGATTGTCGTCATGGATTCAATGAGGAAACCACAAGCCAACTACCAATCCCTCATTGACATCCTAGATAAGGCACTTGTGAAGTATAAGAAGAAGTATATTCGACACGCTCCATGTGCAAATAAATTCAGTGTTTGGTGCCACCCTTATTACTCACATCAGGATCCAGGCACGAGCACATGTGGGTTCTACGTGATGAGATTTATGTGGGTTTTCATGGAGGACGGCAACTGGAACATTACGGATACTGAGGTTCGCCATGTCTCTTAAGACATAAATCCATTTTTCTAAACACATAGTACCTTTCCACTTCTTTAATCCTTCCATTTGCAGAAATTAAAGCTCCCGACAAGTAAATTTCTGCCACATGTTTGCTTGGGCCTTGCTGAATAGCTATGTGGATTCATCTTCGACCATATCATCTCGTCAAATGGCGCGTACAACATTTCAAAGGCTCCTGCTGGGCTAGTGGGTTTCATTGAGGCTGGTGGCCCTAGTGGCACTTTAGATAGCCCATTAACGACAAAGCGCACAAAGACCTAGAATTAGTGGGCCATACCTTTCAAATATTTTCTAAGTATCTTGTAGATTAGTTATTTGGATTGATGTGGTTTTCTTAATGACATGAACATGCATTAAGTTTCTCTATTCGTTAATGTTTATCTATTATTTGTTGATACATATCTAACCATGTATTAAATTTTCTCTATTTAATATTTTTATCCCTAACAGCAACAGGTGATCTCACTGACTGGATGTGGCATGGATGAGGGAGGCATCATCATTGTTCTCTCTGTAAGCAACAGGTGAGCATGTGTAACTAAAATTTTCATATGAGTACGAGTTTAGAGCATTTGAGATGTTGAAGAGCTCAAGCGAATTTTTTGTCAAGTCTCCTGAGATGTGTAACACATCTGGTCGTCGTCTTCGTGTGGTTTGACGGGCATGTCTCAGGCTGAAGTTGACTGGCACGCTGAGTCCCAGCAATATCTTCTATGCTCTCTACTCGAGGCTTCGGGTTTTATATTATGGTTGCTACTTGACTTTATAGCGTATATAAGGATATGATCACAACACTAATAGACATTTACATAGTTATGGTACCTTAAAATTTTCCTCTGGCTGAGGAAATATAGAGTATGGATTCAATTCCTCCTCAGGTGGCAATGCAGCAGTGACTACTGCAGCTTTTTTCTCCTACAATTTATAGAAATTATAGGTAAAGTAATGGCTACATCATCCTATTTTGAACATGAAGAGCAACTACAGCTCACCAACCTCAATTTTTGTTGGCTTTTCCTTCTTTTTTTTACTAGTTTTACATTGTCAGCATCTGTTTTTAGACCTAATATCTCTGCAAGCTTTTTGTCAATTTCATTATCAATTTCATCCTCCATGAGAAGAATGTGAGGAGCACAATTAGGGGTGATAAATCAATAACATCTAAACCGACCCGTTTATAGGATCATTTTGGCACCTTGGTCGCCTTAGCATCACCCTACTGTCATCTATTTGGTCAGTTTTCCATTGAAGTAATATTATTTTAGAAAAATTGTGCACAAACAAATAAGTATCTGTAGTGACCATTTTTTTTCAGTTTTCCATCTATTTTTTCTAAAATAATTGTTCAGTTTTCCATTTTTGTTCAAGATTTTAAAACAATGGATGACAGTGACCATTGAAGGTTTTTGTTCAAGATTTTAGAACAAAAATGGATGACAGTTTTCCATCTATTTTTTCTAAAATAATTGTTCAGTTTTCCATTGAAGATATATTTCAATAGTACCACAAACAAATAAGCATCTGTAGTGACCTAAATGGTGGTATACTAAAAAGTATTTAAAGCAATATATGTAAGTAACAGTCACAAATCAATAATTCAAAACAACTAACTGCAAATATATAGTATAATTCCTTAACCATTTCAGTACCTTAAGTCTTAGAACAACATCAACTGCAAGACCAGCAAAGTATTCCTTGACCTGGGAAAGTATTTCTGAACTCAACTTTGTCATAGCAATGTTCATCAGATCTGCTCTAAACCTATCTGCAGTAACATGCATATGGAAAATAAAGCTGAATATTAGTGGTGTGATTCAATTTATAGGAGCTATGATTCTGTGATTTATGGGTTATGGGTTGAATATATGTGGTTTGGTTTGATTTGGAAAATGGGTTGGATTCTGTGATTTCTGTGATGTGAATGTGATATTGTAATATTCTGTGAATTTTGTGTTTCAGGAAATATTATATGTGACCCTGCAATAATTTTTTCTGTGCTTCAGGACTATAGGTGTCGGTTGTTGTAAAGAACCGGCACCTATGAGGCTTCAAAGGTGCCAGGTTCTTTCACTTATAGGTGCCGGTTATTTATAGGAACCGGCACTTATAATATCATATAGGTGTCGGTTAGACATTTACAACCGACACCTATAGTGTTATAGGTACCGGTCGAAAAACCGGTACCAATGGCTTTGATCATTGATGCTGACCAATTGGTACCGGCTTCGAAACCGGCACCTATAAGACATCCCGAACCGGTACCAATGTCTCTTTCTGTGACAGTGTCATATGACACTACTTTACCTTTGCTCATTTCAGTTTGCTAATATGAGAGTGTGCGAGGAGGGAGGAAGCCAAATGAGCATCAACCTGATCTCATCGGAATAAGACGCATCAGGAACTCGAGCGGAAGCATGGACCCATAGCCAAACACAAACAGTTAATTCTCCGTTTAGATGAATTCTAACGAAGATGGACTGTATGTTTAGCTCCGGTTCCCAGAGTGTGCAAACGTGCGAGTTTGTGGGCCAAGTAGGAAAGGCTTGTTGTCTTCAGTTCGTCCAAGAAAGAAAGAAGGCAACTGGACAGGAAAGCCTAGCAGCAATCTACCGGAGCAACAAGACACGGCACCTAGAAGGTCACGGAGGCATCACCTGGTGGGCTGGAGTCATGAGCATTCTCCCATCAAGTAGACAATTTCTGTTAGGAATAGGATGTATCGAGAAGTAGAGTTGAAGCAACTTGATAAAGACAAGCTCTGGTTATGTTTGGCTAGTAGCAACCTGAGGACACATTGCTGGTATTTCTAGCCCTGGTTCTAGGATACTCTGAGCAAAGAACACAACGCCACACAGATGGGCATGAAGAGCTGATGATTAATGTACGTACAAGGCGGTTGATTGATGATGAGATGTGTATCGGGTTTTTGAGTTGGACAGCATTGTCATCGATAGGCTCAAATAGAGAAATTGGCCCTGAACTTTTCTTTAATAGTATGCTAAGTGGGTTGATAATCATCCAAACTCGATAAGTACACAGCAGATCTCACTCACTCAATTGGTGTAGCTAGCATTGAATTTTCCGTGCCAACATCTTATCTCATCAACGCGCATAAATATGAGGCTTCATATGCAATTGGAGCAGAATCAACTTCACCATCCAATTTCTTCCAGTCTGCTAGCAAGGAGAGTGTGTGAGGAAGGGGATGAAGAGGATCACGAGACGTGATCTCCTGGGGATTGGACGCATCAGGAACTCGAGGCAAGACATGGATTAAACCAACCTAAGGGACAAGCAACGGGAGTGAGTGAGCCTAGCTACAATTCGCAGGAGCACCATGTCGCTCGGACACGGCATCTAACATCCGGCGTGGCTAGACCGTCGTAGAAGGGCCTTCGGCTCGGTGGTACGCATCAACGCATGTGTGTTTTCTCATCGCCTATGCTCCACTCAACTAGTTCTAGCAATTCCATAATGAGCTTAGCATAATAGGCCTCACTACTGAAGAACTGATCTTTGGTCGGAATCAGAAAAACCGGAATAGTCCCAGTTCGAATATGAACCAGGGCTAAAGATCAGCTTTAGTCCCGGTTAAAAAAGGCAATGGGTCGCGATGATCTTTAGTCTCGGTTGGTAACACCAACCGGGACTAAAGATCATCTTTAGTCCCGGTTCACACACCCACCGGCCCTGTCAGGCCGGTGTCAGGGGGGCGGGGATCTTTAGTCCCGGTTGGTGTAATCAACCGGGACTAAAGATCCTCACTGGGACTAAAGATAATTTAGATCTATAGTCCCGGTTAGTGTTATTAACCGGGACTATAGTGATCCACCTTTTTATACTTCTTCTTCCTCCTCCAGCCCGAGTCATTGCTGCCAAGAGGAGGAGGAAGAAGGGAAGTGCTGCCAAAATTTTTGATAAATTTGTTTTGGTGATAATATACAAATCGGAGAGATCGAAAAGGTTAGCAAATCCATTCTCTAATAATGTATGCTTAGCATATTGCATTTATAGCTTTGTTTCTATAAAATATTTTCTCCATAAAGGTTTATGCAAAATGATGAGAGAGAAAATATGTTAGGCAAAATTAGGTTGATTTTGAAATTAGAAAATTTGGATAATGATGTTAGGCAAAATTAGAATATTTTCTCCATTCTCTTTTCTAGAAATTAGTTTCACTTTGAATAATGATGTTTTAAATTTTTGTATGATTATTTAAATAGTTTCGAGAATGTGGATTTCGTTAGTAACATTGGACTATTTGATGTCTAGATGGATCGACAATGGATGTACTCCACGGACCGACGGTCGAAAGAGTTTATTGAAGGCGTGCATTATTTTTTGAAGGTGGCCAATGCTAACAAGTACAAGGGTTTCATGTGTTGTCCATGCAAAAAGTGCAGTAACCGAAAGGAGTATTCATTATTAAGAACTATTCATGCGCACCTGTTTGAGTCTGGATTCATGCCTGGATATAATTGTTGGACCACGCACAGAGAGCTAGGGGTTACAATGGAAGAAGATGAAGTAGAAGACGAGAATATTCCGGACTGGGCTCATCAATACGGTGGATTTGAAGAAAATCCAGAAGGCGAGGCGGACGGAGCTGTTCAAGATAATGACGCTGTAGATAATCATGGTCAAATGTTGCGGGACATAAAGGACGGCAGCGAAAGTGAGAAGGAGGTCTAAAAATTGGACCGTATGTTAGCGTACCACAAAACTTCGTTGTATTCAGGTTGCGAACAGGGACACAAAAAATTGGGTACGACGCTAGAATTCTTGCAATGAAAGGCAAAAAATGGTGTGAGTGACAAGGCATTTGGCGAGTTATTGAAACTCGTCAAGAACATTCTTCCGGAGGGAAACGAGTTGCCCGAAACAACGTACGAAGCTAAGAAGGTGGTATGCCCTCTAGGACTAGAAGTACATAAGATACACGCATGTCCGAACGATTGTATCCTGTATCGCGGTGAGGAGTACGAGAACCTAGAAGCATGCCCGGTTTGTAAAGCACTACGATACAAGATTAGACGAGATGATCCAGGTGATGTTGACGGACAGCTTACGAAGAAGAGAGTTCCTGCTAAGGTGATGTGGTATTTTCCTATAATACCATGGCTCAAGCGTTTGTTCAGGAACAAAGAGCATGCTAGCATGATGTGCTGGCACGCAGAAGAACGTCAACAAGACGGGATGCTGAGACACCCCGCCGACGGGTCGTAGTGGCGAAACATCGACAGAACATTTCCAGACTTTGGAGAGGATGTCCGAAACGTAAGGTTCGGTTTAAGTACAGATGGCATGAATCCATTTGGAGAGATGAGCAGCGGCCATAGCACTTGGCATGTTACCATGTGTATCTACAACATTCCCCCTTGGCTATGCATGAAGCGAAAGTACATCATGATGCCAATTATCATTCAAGGCCCAAAGCAACCTGGTAACGACATTGATGTGTACCTAAGACCATTGGTTGAGGATCTGCTTCTGCTGTGGAACAAAGAAGGTGTCTCCGTGTGGGACGAGGACAAACAGGAGCAATTTAACCTGCGAGCATTGTTGTTCGTGACCATTAACGATTGGCCTGCACTTAGCAACCTATCCGGACAGTCAAACAAGGGGTACAAGGCTTGCACCCATTGCATGGATGAAACTGAAAGTACGTATCTGAAACACTGCAGGAAGGTTGTTTACATGGGTCATCGTCGATTCCTTGTTGCAACCCATCATGTACGGAAAAAAGGCAAGCATTTTGAACAGAAGGCAGACCACCGTACTAAGCCTAAACATCGCAACGGAAAAACCGTGTTTGCTATGGTGAAAGATCTGAAAGTAGTATTTGGAAAGGGACCTGTCAGCCAACCTATAGAGAGCGAAGATGGTCACGCGGCGATGTGGAAGAAGAAGTCTATTTTTTGGGAGTTACCCTATTGGGAAGTCTTAGACGTCCGGCACGCGATCGACGTGATGCACCTCACTAAGAACATTTGCGTCAACCTGTTAGGCTTCCTAGGTGTATATGGGAAGTTGAAAGATACACTTGAAGCACGTAATGATCTCAAGCATATGCAACAACGCGAGTACCTTCACCCGGAACCGAAGGATAAAGGAAGCCATTACTTGAGTCCTGAAGCTACACCCTGAGCAAGAAAGAGAAGGAAAGTATGTTTGAATGCCTGGAGAGCATCAAGGTACCGTCTAGATACTCCTCTAACATAAAGAGAATAATAAGCATTAAGAAAAAGAAATTCACAAACCTAAAGTCTCATGACTGTCACGTGTTGATGACACAACTGTTTCCTGTTATAATTCGTGGTATCCTTCCTGATAATGTCCGGGGAACAATAACAAAGCTATGTACTTTCATGAACGCAATTTCGCAAAAGATCATAGATCCAGACAGTTTAACAACCCTTCAAGAGGACGTGGTCCAATGTCTCGTCGGCTTTGAGATGATCTTTCTACCGTCATTCTTCAATATAATGACGCATCTTCTATGTCACCTTGTGAAAGAGATCAGTATTCTCGGTACTGTGTACCTATACAACATGTTTCCTTTCGAGAGGTACATGGGCGTTCTAAAGAAATACGTTCGTAACCGTTCTCGTCCGGAAGCAAGCATCGCCAAGGGTTATGGAACAGAGGAGGTCATTGAGTTCTGCGTAGAATTTATTGAAGACCTTCATCCAATCGGGGTACCCAAATCAAGCCATGAGGGAAGACTACAGGAAAGGGGACTCTTGGAAGAAAATCAATAATGACCGTGGACAACGATTTATTCCGTAAAGCACATTTCACGGTTTTGCAACAATCTTCGTTAGTGGCTCCTTACATCGAGGAGCACCTGGCGATTGTTCGGTCGAAAAACATCGGCAAGTCTGATGCATGGATTACACGCCATCACATCGATACTTTCCCCGTTTGGCTACGACAACGTCTAATGGGTGCAGAAACCATTAACCGACAACTAGCCTTCTTGGCCAGTTTCCATGAATGGCACATACCCGCGCCACCGCCGCCGCCGTCGCCATGAATGGCACGTACCCGCGCCAGCGCCGCCGTCGCCGGCCTGCGCCACCACAGCCGCCGTCGCCATGAATGCCACGTACCCGCGGCACCGGCCGCGCCACCACCACGGCCGCCGCCACCACCACGGTTGCCGCTGCCACCACCACGGCCGCCTCACCACCGTGGCCGCGCCACGAACGACCTAACGATAGAACGAACGTGAATAGACATGAACGAACGAACGACATACAGACCGAACGAGCAAACAACCGACCGAACGAGCAAACAAGCGATCGAACGAGCAAATGAGCGAACGAATGAGCGAACGAGCGAACGAACGAACGAACGACTGAACGAGCGAACGACCGAGCGAACGACCGAACGAACGAGCGAACGAACCTATGCACGAACGAGCAAACGAGCGAACGAACGACTAAACGAGCGAACGACCGAACGACCGAACGAACCTATGCACGAATGAACGAGCGACCAAAGGAACGAACGAGGGACCGAACGAATGAACGAGCGACCGAATGAACAAACGAACGAACGATGGTACTGGTTCGCTCGTTCTAAGGAGGTACTGGTTCAAGATACTGGCTGAACACAAGCACTCGGTCTTTCATGACTAGGGTCAGGTGGCTATAAGAAGGCAATCCCCAAGTGGGATGAACTGAAAGCCGGGTTGATTGGAAAGGGTATTGAGCCGGCCACAACGAACTGGCCTGAACGTTCAAGAAATTGGTACTATGCTCATGGTGGAAAGCTCGATCCCACTGATGGCTCCCTTGTATTCGGTGATGCGATCCGCAAAGCAGCTAGCCGACTCACGGAAGCATTGGAGGCGTCTGCTTAGGAAACATTCCATCCTGACAGAGAGAAGGACGAGCTTATGCTCACACTACAGAATCCCGAGCATCCAGGACGAACACGGGGAAAAGACGTGGTTGCATGGAAATACAGATTTCAAGAGGACAGCCACACTTACAAGAGTCGGATAAGGAGCAAGAGGGATACCGAGGACAAATTAAGATATCTCGAGGAGAGGGTCGCCCTACAGGAAATACGGATGCAAGAGGAGGTCGAACGACGGGTGGACCAACGCCTTATGGAATGATAGAGCGAGCAAACGGTGTAGCTGTATGCCCCTCCAATCATGGTGAGCCCCTCGGGCAATCGCAGCAGCTGTGCTTTTACAGGGCAGGCAGGAGAACAGGGCATGGAAGGTGCAGCAGGGCAAGCTCAGGAAAACCCATCGTACCCCGTAGATGAAATCACGCGGCGGACACCTTGTGAGCTGCACATTCCCTTCAAGAACATATCACTCAAGGTGTGCTCTTAGTTTTATGATATATGTCTTGTAAATTACATAACCGGTGGTGCATGCATCTGTTAATTACTAAGTAATCTTGACTCTCGTGAAGGTGGCGTCGGGCATGGCCATACCAGTCGACCCTTCGGGGACATATCATTGCAGACCGATTCCACCTGGGTACTCAAAGGTCGAGGTTGAATTGGTGGAACGAGGGTTCGACGATCTCGAGCTGGACATCCCCGGAGGAGACGGGGAGACGAAACTAGGAGACACAGCCCACGCCATTATACTATGGTGCAAGCGTCACATCGTGTTTCCCGGGCGAGCAGCGGCGTCTTCTCCTCCGTCTCCTCTGCCTGCACCGGCTCCTCTACCTGCACCGGCTCCTCCACCGCAGTCTCCTCCGCCTGCAACCTCTTCTTCGCCTGCACCGGCTCCTCCGCCTGCACCGTCACCGTCTGCTCTGCCTTCACGGCCTAAAAAGTCATGCCCCCTTCGTCCCGCGCCGTCAAAGTCCACACCACCAAGAAAGAAGCCAAGACTTGACAAGCCAAAACTCCCCGCTCTCAAGAAAAGGGCATACGACCGCACTCTCGAGGAGAATGAGGAGGTCGTACGAGCAGAAGTGAAGGCGTTCTTCGAGGCACGAAAACCACCAAAGAAGATTTCAATAGATCCGGCTGCTAAGAAATTCTTCCAGAAGATGAGCGAACCGGTCAAGAGGGATGTACTTTCCGATTATGACCGGTCGGTGACGTAGTCGTACAATAAACAGAGAGCAAAGGCCAAAGAAGTGCCTCAGCTCGGAAAGCAGCGGAAACAATCGGTTGAGCCGTTGCTACCACCCGGTGAAGAGGAGCTGAGGCAATGGATAAAAGAGACGGGTCTAAGTAGGGCGCAACTGGTGGGAGACACACCGATAACCATGGCGACAGAAGCCGACTTGAAATACAAATTTAAAGTCGGTGAACCGCTTGTCAAGCCTGGTGAGGTGAACACTCTCTCAACACAAATGCATCGATTCCATCAATGGTATATGGAACGTTCATCCAGAGGTAGAATAATGTTTGGAGCGAGGATAAGAAACACAGACTACTACCAAGGAGATGATGTTTTGTGGATCAACTTCGAGAATGTGTTCCATGTATACCAACTAGATGCTCTTGACGTCTCCATTCTCAGCTGCTGGGTTTTGTAAGTATCGTTTTAGCAAACTTTATTTTGTTCCTTAGCTTCTTCTATGTACCATTCCCTGGTTAGAATGTGACGATAAGATTGATGCAAATTCCTTTATCTTTTGTAGAATGGAGATTCAATCATGCCGTAGGCAGGGGATTTTCCATATTGGATTCATGGACCCTCGCAAAGTCAATGACGTAATGATACGGGACTTTGAGAAAGATACAGAAGACAATATTGTTCATTTCCTGGTACAGCAGAATTACAAGACCTACATACTATTGCCCTACAACACAGAGTGAGTTTTAACTGTCTTTCAAATTTGTACCAACTTCCTCCCCGTACTCATACCGTCACATATATATCGTCTGACGCAATTTGCAGATTTCACTGGGTCCTTTTCCTCTTCGACCTTGAACTTTGCAAAGTCCATGTCTATGACTCAATGGATAAACCAGAGTCTACTTTCACCAAGGTTTTTGAAGTGATAGACAGGTAATGCCATCTATTCAACTGTCATTAATTATGAACACTGCTATTGGTACTATACAGATCTCCGGTATTTAATCATAGCTTCCAACTGTACATAGGGCATGGGCAAAGTTCCGTACATTGGTCCGCGGGGTTTGGAAAGAAAAACTTAGTAGGCGATTTAATTTTCCGGTGAGTACATGCTCCAAAACATATTTAATCATTCATTGCTTCTAGAAAAAATTAGTACGTTAAATCTCTCGTCGTTTCTCCTTAAGTGTGCAAAACAGGAGAAGGGGAATAACTTGTGCGGCTACTACGTCTGCGAATATACTCACGCACTTGTACAGCAAATCAACAGTGATAGGGATCTGGAAGTACGTAAAAATTATTCATACATTATGTCCCAATTTCTTATTGACTTCATATACTTATATCTCTTTTTTTTTCAAATGATAGATTATTTACATGAGGGAAAATCTATCCAGCGAAGAATTTATCAAGGCTGTTCAAGACCAACTGATGGGATTTATCAATGAACAAATAATTGATCCCGCGGGAGAATTCTACTACGATGGAAGAGCTATTGATCATCCTCCTCATGGATAATATGTCTTTGCTTTTTTCGTAATATACAATAGAACATTGTGCATTCATGTACTTATGTGTATGAGTATATTTCGGTAATATAAGTATATATTAACTTGAGTGCTTATATGTAGGATATATATATATATATATATATATATATATATTTATTTATTTATTTATATTTATATATATATATGCATATTGCATATATATATAAATACATATATTACAGATATATGCATAATATATAAACAAGCAGCTGGCAGAACCAGCAAATATTTTTTTTAAAAAAATATCATTAGTCCCGGTTGGTAACACCAACCGGGACTAAAGATGGCTGAGGCAGCTGCCGCAGCCATCTTTAGTCCCGGTTATTTCACCCGGGACCAAAGTTGAGTATCTTTAGTCCCGGATTCATAGTTTCGGTTGCATAACCGGGACTATAGGGGGTTACGAACCGGGGTTAAAGACCCCTTCTTCACTAGTGCCTGCTAATGGGATGGACAGAAATGGGAAGAATTTGCACGTTTTCAGTTTGGGTTCACCAACCGGGACTAATGATGGATATTTAGTCCCGGTTATTTTACCCGGGATCAAAGATGGGTATCTTTAGTTCCGGATTCGTAGTCCCGGTTGCATAACCGGGACTACAAGGGGTTACGAATCGGGGTTAAAAACCCCTTCTTCACTAGTGCCTGCTAATGGGATGGACAGAAATGGGAAGAATTTGCACGTTTTCAGTTTGGGTTAGCTTCGGATGGGTGAAAACGGGCTGATGCAACTAATGGGCTGGAGCATAGGTTTGCCGCCCTCCTTTCCATGGTCTGCTTGATGAACTTTTCTTGCATGAATTTTTTTTTCTTCTGCCTTAAAAATGGACGCAACACGAAAAACCTTCTTGCCCTACTGCACGCAACACGAAAAACCTCCATAAAACCGAGCTGGGCCCACCACTCCCACCCTACCGCCTCCTTCCAAAATTAACTGACTAATAAACCTAGATAGAAAAAAATTAAAATTATTATTATGTATTCTTTCAGATGCCATTACAACGTCCAGGCATAGCACTAGTCAATTCTAAAAGAATCAGTTATGAACGCACTTCTTCGATGAGAAATAAGCAATGCCAAAAATACCATAGCAACTGAGTATGGATTTTAAACTCTCGAGAAAACGTCCCGTTATTTGCATATTATTCAAATAGTTATAAAAAAATAGAGAAGATGTATTAACATGTGATATATTACTCCACAAACATATAAGTAAAAATTCAATTTTACAAGTTGTAAAAAAAACAAATTAAAATACAGCTAGTTAACATATATTCATAGTTAAATTTGTTTTTTTTATTGCGACGTGTAGATGTTAAATTTGATCTTACATGTTTGTGGAGTGATACATCACATATTAATTTAGCTATTTGATTTTCTTTAAAAGTTTTTCATAATAATTTGAGTGACGTGAACGTCCAGCTTAGAATAGTTTACCATAGAAATCTAAATACTTGTTTTGCCTAGCACTCTGACAGTGGCATTCTCATGTACAGCTATCCGCACATCGCGTAGCATGTGTATTTGGTCAATTGTTTTAGGTTTTAATTAATATAATATTACATGATAATTACTATTAGCTGCCGGGTAATTCTTTTTTAGTTTGCCAGCCAGTATGCAGTATTTTAACTATAGCCTTTTTTTTTCATTAATTACTTCATGTCTTCAACTTTAATCCATAGCACATCACAGGCACAAACCGTCTCTCAATATTTGTTTTAGCAATTTAGTCGGTGGGTTGCTAATCCAAATTTTTAGTAAACAACATAGCATAGCACTTACTCATTCGTACAGTAAGTAATTAACCAACAAAGGGGTTGGTGTAGCACTGAATTTTTAATCACCATTTCATGTATTTACATCTTCCCCTGCTACCGCACATAAATACGTGATAACGTATGGGATTGGGAGCAAAATCATATTAGCCATCAGTTCACTTCAGTTTACTAAGAGGAGAATGTGCGAGGTAGTCTGGAGGCCTTGTGCATTTTCTGATCATCGCCTAGTGTGCCGGAAGCAACGAATGTTCTGGCAGCAAGGTCGTAGAAGGAGAGTTGAACCGATGCCAATTGCCAAAGTTGATGCCCCGTTCTGCCCAACGACGAATTCAGATTTAAAATACACGTGGGGCGATGATACAATTTGGCATTAGCAGTAAATCAAAGAATCAATTATGCACATACTTCTTCTTGAATTCTTTTTATTTTTTAATTTTAAAAATAGATTCTTTCAAAAACTTATTTTTAAAATTTGAATATTTTGATCACGCCAGCCTGTACTGACACATCACACACAGCAGACGTGACAGTTTTATCCTACCACGCACTGTCACGTCAACCAGACCGGCATAACCAAATAACTCTGCGACGCCAGCCATACCGGCATGACAGTATTGTTTTGCCATGTCAGTCCGGCTAGCGTGACAAAAAGTTCAAATCTTGAAAATAAGTTTTAAAAGGGTTTATTTTTAAAATTAAAAGTTTGAAAAGTTTGAAAAATAAAAAAAAATCCTTCTTCTATTTGGTGAGAAATAAGTAGTGTTCATCACGAAGCCATCAACAATGCCAGCCACTCGGCTATGCCAAAAATAATCCTTGACGTGTTTTACCTATCATTATCTTTTCATTATACAGCTACCTGTGTACCATACACCGGATAGCATGTGTCATTTTATTTGTTTTAGGATTTATTGTTTATAATATTACTTAATAATTAGAGTACTAAGTATGTACAAACTTCCGTATTTTTTTCTATGTTCATCGCTGGTACCTAGTATACACTATTTTAAGTGTAGCCATTTTTTTCTTTAATTAGTAGATAGTCTCCCTCTGTCTTCAACTTAATTCCATAGTGCATCACAGCAAGCTAGCTCAAATTGGTCTTAATATATTCGTTTAACAATTAGTCGGTGGGGTTATTTTTTTCTGAAACTTTTAACCAGTTGGTTGCTAGTCAAGAACTAGAAAAGTACTAAACGATATAGCACTCACTTGTCCGTCTCCGTTTGGCGTAGCCGGTAAGATGAACCCAGCCCAACCTCAGTCCAATGTTGGGATTCTTGATGACCTTGATTTTGGCAATAACAAGTGCTTTGTGATCCTCTGTTCTCGCTTGTCGTGGATCTCGGCTGAAATGGCCAACCTTTTTTTTTCTTCTAACGTGTTTATCTAATCTATGGACACTGTTTTTGTTCCTCGCGTGTTGTGTGTCACGCCACAGTTGATATCCAGCGAGCTACCGTGCCCGTGCTAGCTAGCTTCGGTGCATTTTCTGGAAAAAAAAAACTAGCTTCGGTGCAGCGTTCGAACGTACGGATGACATAGTGTATTTGCGTTGTGAACTGATGATCATGTACGGGCTCATTTGGTTGGTGCGTTGTTCACTAAAAAACAATTTTTATCAATACTGACTTTTATTCTTTTAGACGGACAAAAAAAAATCATCTTATAACCTGTCTACAGACTATACGCCGACTACGATATTTATAGAGTATGAAAATTGTTGAAACCAAGGTATACGTGAGATTAAGGTAAAAGAGACAGGAGACAGAAATTATTATACATGTTCGGGCCCTTTAACTGACAGGTAATAGCCCTACTCCTGTTGACCGAAGCCGATGTTGTCTTTATATATCAGTATCATATGAGTATAATATTTGGGATGATTTAATCTAGTCAATGTCGACTTGGCGGCATGGAGCTCAAACACGTAGTCGACGACTAACGTAGTCTTCTTCCTCAAATATGAACTCAACAAGATTGGAGGTGGCTCTAGATTTCTCTTGTCGGCCTTTTGTGACTCCAGATTGAGTCTATCTAGGCTTGTATTCTAACTTGGCTTCTATTGGCATGTTCTCCTCTGTTGGCTTCTCCCTCTTCTCCTAGGGAGTCTTGTATTTATACCCTCGGTTGTTTTCTTGTCCAAGTAAAACTAAGGAGACAAGTATGGATACGATCTAAATAGTCCTTGTAGTGTCAAACTAGAACTCTGTTTCTCTTTATCCGGAACACCTTTCATATATGAAGTATAATTTTCGTATAAGACTTGATATACGATGGGCCCCGCCGAGCTCAACTCAAAACTATTAGGTATGTTTTATATATAGCACTAACATAATCGTTTGCAAAAAATGGCTAAAGAATCTCTAGATTTAGCCCCGCCTACGAAAATCATTTTTACAGACGAAGCCTTAAGAGGTCCGCATGCAAAAATACCTTAAGAGGTCTTAAGGTTTTGCCTAGAAAAATATGATTTTCGCAGGCCGGGTCCTCCTTCATCTCCTCTTCTTCCTTAGCCCTCTCTCCTTCCAACTACTCTCTCTACCACTCCTTCCACACCTCCATCCCTATCCCCACCATTGGACGACGACGGCGCCTGGGTCCATCGTCGGGCGAGACGACAACGGCAACAATGATGGCCGTGACGAAGACACTTGGATCCACCCACTACTGGCCACGATGATAACGGGAACGACGCTTGGGCAACGACAATGGGATCCGCCGCCCGCTGGTCTTGGGCACCTGGATCCGCCTGCCAACCACGATGATGACGGCAACGGCGCCTGGACAATAGCAACGGCGGCATCGGAGGCCATGTGGCCCCTCCCCTCCCTCCCTCCCTCCCTCCCAGATCGGACTGGAGGGGGGAGGCCGACGACGGCGGCCTTAGCAAGCAGAGGGGGAGGGCGCTGGCAGCGCGCGAAGGAGGCGGCACGGCCCCTCCCCTTTCCTCTCTCCCTCCCCTCCCCTCCCTCTCCCTCCTAGATCCAATGGAGGGGTGACAGCGGCGACGCGGCCCTCCCCTTGGGCGGCAGCGGCGTGGCTCCCTGCCCTCCCACCTAGATCCGGCGGAGGGGCGACAGCGGCGGCGTCGACCAGAGCAAAGGCGATAGCGGCGGTGCGGTCGGACGAGGAAGGGCGGCGGCAGGTGGGGGTGGTGGCAGGTTTTTTTTTCTCGCTAAGAATATTTTCGCAGGTGGATGGCTATAGTGCCTGCGACGATGAAGAGGTTGCCTGCGAAAATCATATATTTTTCAGGCTTTGAAGTACAGGCGGGATGTATGGTCGCCTGAAAAAATCTGTTTGGCCTGTTTACAAAAATCTGTTTTCTACTAGTGGTAGTCAAATTGGTATACGTATTACCAAAATTTTGTGAACCAAATCTTACTAAAGTACACGGATTTTCGGAATGGCAACAAAGTGAATAAGCAAAAGTTACAGAAAGTTTAGCAAATTACAGATATGATAAATCAATTATTCACTCACTTCTTCTGTTTGTTGAGAAATAAGTAATATTTCCTTTTTTTTCCCCTTCTATTGGCTGCTGATCAAAGAGAAAATCGACAATACCAAGTTAGAGCTTTCAGCTGCACAAGACAATATTATACTACCTTATTTCTGACCATACACATGAGCAGTACTAGTTAATTAAACAATCAGTTATGCCCACACTTCTATTTGGTGAGAAATAGAAAATACTCATCAAGTAGCAATCAGCAATTAATGCCACGCAACTCTGCTATGCCAAAACTGCCCCTGTTGTGCTTTGCTTGGCATTAGCATTCCCATGTATATAGCTACCCGACCCATCAGACATCGGGTTGTATATTACCCTCCATCTTAATATGATCATAGCATAAGAAAATGTACCAAGACCAAAGACAGCAAAACCCATTTAATTCTGACATTAAAACTGCCTCATCGAACAATTAGCTGTTGCTTTGGGTTGCATAAAACGGATGTCTCGCCATCTTCACTGGCTACCGTAAGATCAAAGTGTGCCGCGACATCTCCGCAACATCGTCGCCATCGTCAGATCAAGACGCTCGAGCACATCATGTGGCATGCACCTCCTTGATCCAGCGAGGAGTGGTTCTGAGGCCAATCTCGCCAAACTCCTCATAATCTGTGGATCGAGACGAAGTTGCATGCGTATTTCAAAATTTGTCTCCCGCTCCGGCCGCGACGTTGCTTGCCACTCTGGCCACGACGACCATGCCGTTGCCTCTCGCTTCGGCTACGGTGACCGCGGTGTTGTGGTCTGCTCTATTCATCGAGTCCATGTCTTCTGCTCGGTGGGAGAAGAGATGTTGCGGTGCTGGTTTTAACTCTTTGGAATTGCATACACACAATAATTTCATCCATACATGCATTCGATACGAAGCATCATCCTTGTGTGGCCCGAGATTACCAACGGCTTCCAGCTGTAATGCGATGATCAGACTGATATTTTTGGTTTTTGGTAATAGGATGATTTCATATTGGAATGGAAAGAGCAGTTGTTTAAGCTTTATTAATTATAATATTAATGATTAAAGTACTATTCTCTTCGTATCATTTTGATCATCCCCTAAGATTTTTTGAGGTCTTTTCAAAATAATCCATCTAACAAATATTTCTTTGTTTATTTTTCAAAGAGTAAATGTGTATTATTGAATGTGTTTCATGCAACAAACCAAGATTAATTTTTATTGGTGCAATGACTTATAATATTTAAAACATGAGTAATCACGGGATACGAAGCGATAAAGTACCTTAACCGACGAGAGTTAATTTGACAACGATGAATGTTTTGGTGCTTTTAATTTTGGTGCCCTTTGCTTATAGGATAATCAAACTCGGATGGAGGGAGCAGTATATAAAGACTCATGTAATTTTCTTCTAAGTTTACCATTGTTGCATGGTAATTCACGTTCTTGAGCTGAGAAAAAGACATTAGAATCAAAAAATCTTTTTTAACTTCATTATTTATCAAAGGACAATATATGTATATTATACCGTGTTACATTAAAACGATATATCAGGATGGGGAAAGTCAGTGACAAATGCATGGCAATCTGCCATTTTAACTGTAGCCTTTTTTTTATTATCTTTAACTTAAATTCATTGTGCATCAGGACAAGCACAAATTGGCCCTTTATTAATATCCGTTTAACAATTTAGTTAGTTGGTTTTTTAAAAAAACTATTAATCAGTGGGTTGCTGATCCAAATCCTATCTAACTATAAAGTTACAACTCACTTAATTCTAAAACTCAATATGCAAAGATGTCACATCATTATTCAGTAACAATTATTACATTTAAACATTATACAAGCATGCTATATTATCTATAAATTTATAATTTATTAAATTTTAGGGCTTTAAAATATAAACATATTAAATCATCATCCCACATAATTCATATAATATTTCAATATATCTCTCCATCATTTTTTATAATATCCTATATACCTATAGTTTATCCTCACTTAGTTAATGATATTTCTATCTTCTCTCATTAAGCCATATCACATCAATTATTTTTAATCGTTAGATGATTAATCTATGATCCAAATTATCTCTCATTTTCTTCTCTCATTAAGCCATATCACTTCAATTTTTTTAGCCCTTAGATGTTTAATGTATGGTCCAACCTATCTCTCTCATTTTCTTATCTCATAATGTCACATTAACTTACTTTTACATTTGAATCATCATTCTATAAACTATTTAAATTTAAATTATCAGAAACCACATCAACTTTTGTAAACTTATGTTGTTTAGCAATCTTACATATTATTTTTATTTATTGTTATCATACTAAACTCCCACAACAACACATGGGGTTTCACCTAGTTAACTAAATAAGTAAACAACATAGCACACTCTCATATGCAAAGTAATTAACCTGCAAATAGGGGTTGGTGTAGCACTCAATTTTTAGTCATCGCTTCATTTACCTACATCTTGCCTTGAAACCACACATAAATACTAGACTTCATGGGGTCTTTGGTGGCAGAACTAACTTCATCATCCGTTCACTTCAATTTTCTAACAAGGAAGTATGCAAGGAGGAAAAAGCTGATAAGGATTCACAAGACGTGATCATCATATCGAAATAGGACGCATAAGGAACTCAAGATGAACGAAATAGGCTTGAGGTCCTGTGCATGAGAGGAGTTGCATCGACTCCCCATCGCCTCATCGCTGTGCCCCAACCGCCGCTGTTGCCCGTGCCCCGCCCATCACTGTCACATCAAACCAAGCATGTGACCAGGATTTTAGCCCCATCGCCGCTATCCTAGGTCGTCGCCTACTTCCCGGTGGCTCACTGTGGCGGCGGCAAGGCGAGGAGGAGGGATGAGTGGTGGCGGCTAGGTTCGGTCGCCCGATCGAGCCGCCTACATAGGAACACACAGGCTCCGCTCGAAAGTGTTATCGCAATAGTACTTGTTGTTCCTTTAATTTGGATTGGCACGTCAGCAAGATGAGTTAAATTGGCACGTCAGCCTTTGTTAGTGTAGCTTGTGCGAGCAACACCATAAAGTGCAGATTTTTTTTTGAAGGAAAGGCAAGAGATTTTGCCTTATGGATTATTAGAGTAGAAAAAGGTTATGGTCTCAAAAGTTATGTACAGGACTTGCTTAAAACAGCAAGGTCCAAAAAAAAAGTTAAAACCGAGTGAAAACTACTCTCTTTGTGTGTTGAGGAACAATAAGATATGGAAGATCTGTTCACGCTACAAGGCACGATCTCAACTAATGAATATTGACACGATCTCATTTCGACGGTTAAATTCACTTACCTTCCATATATATCTGTGCTTGACTGCTTGTGCTATTATTTTGCTTGTGATTTATTTAAAGAAAATCCGTTCTAGTGAAATTCAATGGCCTTGACAATTAAGGAAATTCCAAACGTATAATGAAGAAAAAAAATTAAAACCCATAGAAATTTCAAAACACAATAAAACATAAAAGACGTACGGGAAAGCCTGCGATACTCTTGATCAATTTTTTATTAAAAATATCTTGAATTTCATGTGGCAAAAGCGTGAGAAGACAAAGCCATGTGACACTAACGTAAACGTGATTCATGTCCCTCCGTCTGAGTAAATTTCTCCTCATAAAATGTGGCATGCATGACTCATCAGTTGCTAGCTACTCGAAACAAGATAATAAGAGTCGATTCATTGCATCATCAGCTGCCTGTACCGATCTTAATGACAAGAGAGACAATACAGTCAGGCGCCTTGCAGGTAGAGCACACGATTAATTCCGATGAGGCTATCCATAAATAGATACTTGGCTTCGTCAAGGATGGACACAGTAGGAGGCTAGCTTGTGCAAAATCAAACTTTAACTTGCACCTTCTGTAGCTGCAAGAGCAACGAGAACTGGAGATTGGGGAGAATCAGCGTCAAATCAACCATCCTTTAGCTTCCAGTGGGAGTAGGAAGCAACGGGAAATTTAGCCGAAGTCAGTGCGTCGGGGAGTGTTAGCGAAGATGAAGCCATTCCAGATGCAAGAGATGATCGAGCGCCTGGAGATGATCAAGCCGAGAAGAAGAAACTGAAGCGTGGCAATAGAGAAAGAAAAACAAATGCAAAGTATAAAGGGCATGAACACACCGATTCAGGCTGTACTTCTGAGACTTCTCGCTTTATTTGCTAGGGCTGTACTCAACAGGTTTACCTTTTCGTTTTTTTAAGTGAAGACCGCTCCCTACAGGTTTACGAAAAACCGTTCTAAAACCAATAAAATCCGACGACTTTCGATCAACATCGTATAAAAACCGGCTAATACTGGACGGCTTTCATAAACCGAGTACCAACGATTTCATGAAAACCAATCAATTTTTGTAAAAACCGATCGGTTTTGTGAACCTGCTACTCAATACAAGTGGGAAGCAAATTAATCAGCCGGCACGGCAGGGTGGCGCAGTGCAATAGTGTTGTGTCTGTGCGTCGGCCATGAATACTTACCAGGCTTGGTATATGTGAGGGCTTATAGGACATTGCTGAGGTGAATATCTTGCTTAGTTCAGCTCATGGGAATCGGATGCACTGGGCCTGCCGGTTTTTCCATTGCTTAGTGGGCTAACTTGGCCGCAGTTTTCGCCGGTGAGCCGACGTAGCCCAGCCCAACTTATTGTTCCAGCTTTCTAGTGGGCAACCTAAAATTAACCGGTCGTCTTACTGCTAAAAACCCCAAGTCCCGCGCATTGGTTCATCGTCTCCACGATAAATATCCAGTGTAACTGGTTGGTGTAGTACACTGAAATGCTGCTAGTCACTACATGTAGTGAAGCTTGATCGTGATCATAATCCCCATTTAATTTGTTTGGTAGCGTGAGATGTGTAAATAATTAACACAAGGGGAAACAAGAGTTGAGCATAATATTTGTAGTCCAACGATATGGTGCATACTAGCACACAAAATTGTAAAGTTTGGCCATCCCATTAATTTAGTGATCTGCTTGCTAAGAGGATAGGATGCCCGGGGAGGTGATGGTGGCGAGACAAGATCTACTTAGGAATAGGATGTATCGAGAACTAGAGTTGAAGCACATTCAAAATGGTTAGCTTGTGGTAGCAACAGGCAACCAGCACACGGTGGAAACACCTTATTCTGGATGTTGGACGATCAGAATTTAGAGTAGGAGTCCACAGCGATGGATATCTCCATCTAATAGTCAAAGAAATACACCATATCTCTGGCGCACCTATAGTTGGGCCAAGGCTATGAGTGGCGCGTCAACGTGTTCAACACAATCGTGAGCCGTCCATTATCCCTCTAAACAGGACAAGGTGTAGAGTTTCGCTAAGCCATAAGTCGGACCCTGAAAAACTTGTGTGCTAAACTGACGCTGAATCTGTTTGAACGTTCTATTTCACCATTTTTTTTTCAATTGCAAATTTTGATACCTCAGAGTTGCTATGATTAATTTTAAGGATTTAGCGGTTGAAAGAATTTATACAATAAAATGTTCTATGGGCCTATTCGGTACAAGGGCCTGCAGCGTTGCTGCTACTGCAGCTGCAACCAGGTAAGGCCTTGCTGCCTTGCAGCTGCAGCCACACTGACGCAGCAAATGGGCTACCGTACCGAACAGGCCCTATGTATTAATACCTTAAAACAGAGTCAAATTTAAGACATATTCTTTTTCTCCAAAGAAAATAGAATGGAATGGCAACAAGCTCCTAAATGATGTGATTTTTAAGAAAATCTTTCTAGTTACTTACTAGTACAAAATTATTTTAAATTAGTTAATTGATTTGTTTGTATCCTTAGATTTTTTTTAGAGAAGAGTATTTTTTACCCGGCCTCTACATAAAACTGAATAAATGCAGCCTTTTTAAAATTGGGAACATAGCCCCTCAAACAACCCAATCTGAAATTCGCTATGTAACACCCGATTCGTCGTGGCATTAGTGGGAAAACCTAATCTCTAAAAAACCTAATTGCGAAACTTGTTCTTTGGTTGTTCTTTGTTGTGTGTGCCTAGGTCTCAGTCTATCTCTCAGTGCCCAACTCAAACCCTAGAGAAAATCCCAAATTCAAATTCAAATCCAACTCCAATTTCCCTCCAAATCAAATCTCTCGGCAAAAGTCTAATTTGTCTCCCTCTGTCTCTTTGGGCCGATTCTCTTGGTTGGCCCATTCTGTTCCTGTGTCCCTCGGCTGTTCCTGGGCCGCGTGCCTTGGCCCATCTCGCCCACCTCCGCGCTTCTGCTCCTGGGCCCCGTAGCTCGACCTGGTCCGCTTGGCCATGCGTGGGCACGTCTGACGCACGTGCTGCGCGGTAGAGCACCGCCGCCGCAACGCCTCTTTCTTTCTCTCTCTCTCTCTCTCGCTCTCGCTCTCACCTCCCGGTCGATTCCCGCTAGCACCCTCCAAAGTCGCGCCGACCGTTGTTCCCCGCGCTCGCCGCGCGCCGTGGCCGATCGCCCGGTTGTCGTCGCCATCATCTTCCTGGCCCGCCGCCTGCGCCGACCGCAATCCTGCCTCTGCTCCGAGCCAACCGGCTGTCGCCGTTGCCATCTGGGCCCACTCCGCCACCCCTCTGTGCCACGTGCATCCAAGGCCAGGAGCTAGTGCGCGCGCACTGCCTGTCTCCCTCCCCAAAGCGGCAAGGCACGCTTTTTCTCTTTTCCTCTCTCCCACTCTCTCTTTCTTTTTCTTATTTCCTCTTCCGGCCCAGCACCCCTCTGCTGCCATTGGCGCCTAGCGCCGAAGACCGCCAGCGCACCGTCCTTGCCTCATTGACCGCGCCAGCTACCTCTTGGGCTTCATTTCCCTCGAAGCCAAGCCTTGGTACCTATATAAATCCCCTCCTCTCTTAGTTTCGGCATCTTCCTTCGCCATCGCACTGAGTCCCCAAAACCGTCACGCTGTCGCCTTGCCATCGTTTTTCGCTCGTTGCACGTGCCAGAGGAGCCGATGCGTCCTTCGACGCACGACGTGGACTCCGAGCGCCGTCTTCCTCCTCTTCCTCGGCCCAAGGCTGAGACGATCATGTCCCGTGCCGTCGGCCATCCTTCATAGCGCCCCTCCCCGTCATGGTAAAATTCCCTCATTTCCCTTCGTTCCGTCCCTCTCTAGGTCGCTAGCTAGCCCGTCCTTGCCTCCTCGTGCGCTTAGACACCATAGCAACCTCGTCACCGCTTGCCGAAGCTTGCCGTAGCGCCATTGTTCGGTGTGGGGAGTCATTCACCGTCGCCGCTGCTTCCTAGCGCCGCTCGTGCCCCTCCTTCGTGTGGATTGGTCTCATGGACCCGCCTAGAAGCTTCCATGCAGGTGAATCGAGCCCTCGCTGCTCCGGTGAGGTTTTCCCCTTTTCTCTCGCCAGGGGCAACTCCCGTCGAGATTCGCCCTCTTCGGTGGACTTCCGGCGAATCCGAGCCGTTGGCTCTTGTCAGTTCACTTCGCCCATCGCTCCGATGTGCATCTCGCCCCTTGAACTGTCGTGCGCTGCTCCGAAGACCACCGTCGCTACCCGCGGTCAGATTCGAGCCGGTCGTCTTCAACCTCCCGCCGTCCGACTTGGTTGCCACGTAGGCGCCGTGTCATCGTCGCTCTCCTCCTTCTCGTGCGCGCTGTCCACAGAGAGCCATGAGGCTACGCGTGGGCCCGCTGCACTGCTTCCACGCTGGCGCACCTAAACCGAACCGCGTCCACCAAAGCCCTAGAACTGCCCCGCGTGCGCTCGATCCACGTGAATCACGTCGCTGACAGGTATGCCCCGCTCGGGACCCCGCGCGGTGGACCACCGTCCACCGGCCAGCTCTGCGTACGCCCCTGTGGGCTATGACCCTGCTCGGCCTTTCCCGTTCCGGTGGCCGTGTAGCCACATGGGCCGTGTCTCGCCCGTCGGCCCGTTCATCCGCACATGTGCGCATCCGTTTGGCCATGGGCCGACTTCACTCGTGCGACGGCTCGCTTCACTCGGCCACGCCCGTGATTTGCTTAGGTCGCGTCTCGCTGTTAACGCTAGATTTTCGTAATCTACTCGGAGAAGAAAGAGAAAATCGACGCAGAGAAGGAGGCGCGGTTCGAGTCGGATCGATTACACTATCGGACCAAGCCAGGTATCGGACCAAGTCCTGTATCGGACTCAGCAGTGCATCAGACTAAGTGGAGCGCCAACAGAGGGACCGTATCGGCCGATGTGGGTTCAATGCGGCCATCGGCCGATGGAAGCAGGAAGCCAATGGAGGTAGAGCGGGCTCGGTTTGGGCCTAAGTTAAGGTTCAAAGGAGATTGCCGAGTAGGGATAAAGCCCGGTTTTAGGCAATTGTATCTCTTAAATTAGGAAGTTGAATCAGTTTAGATCTAATCTATGGCAAGAGTCCGCCATAAGGACTTGTTTGTTAGTTATAGATAAAGTCATGTCCTATACGGACAATGTTGTAATTCACGGGTATAAATATCCCGGTAGTTTGTACTTAGAAACTCTCTCAATCAATTCAACAACCAAAAACAATCTACTTTCGGCACATCGCCACCCTCGCAAGAGGTTGCTTCTCGACGAGTTCTTACTTCCCCAGAGCAGAGGTAAGAACTCGCACCCGACAATCTACGTCGTTGAGGCTAGCATGTCGCTTTAGACACGTTAAGCCCTGGCGACGTGATCGTCGTTTATCATGTCTTGGATGATCTTGATATGACATGCCAATTCTATCTCGCCAGTGGCTTACTCGCTTTAGGGTTTGTTGCCGACGATGGTAGAATCGGTTTGCTTGTCTAGATCCTTCAAGGCATCTACCATCCCCAAAAGCGATCAACGGCTTGATTTTCTTTGTGTTAATTCTCGATTCACACTTTGTGTTGCTATCGACCCTAGTCGTGTTTTGAGATTTAACTCAAAGCCTGTTTTCGATCGTAATTAAGGATAGCGCCGGGGTTTTAGCCAGTCTTATCTAATGCATGTGATTGCTTTATGTTTTTGCATGTATTTGCTACTTATACGAGTGGGTCGATAGATATAAATGTGTTTGTCACAGATTGGTCTTAAGATTTCTCTGTGACCAGTATATTTATATCGGCCGATCGGTTCATATAAGTTTACGCTAGAGTATTAGCTAGCGCATTTACTTCACATACCCCTCATCGGTCGATGTCATCAAATTGACACCATCATGTTGATGAAGGCCGATGAGATTAGATCTGTCTATTGTTCTTACTTCATTATAACCTCAAGTAGGCCGATATAGCTTTGCCCTATCGGCTGGGTCCTCACGATGCGACATCGGCCTATCGGCCGATCGGCCATCGTTTTCTAACATGGTTTACTTGTTTATTCTTGTTGATTGCAGATCAAATCAACTGGCACGCCCTAAACTCACCTAGGCAAGCCATTGGACCTGCACTGGAGTTAAGCAGATCTCCTAGGCCGCCGTGAAAACGTGGAACCCGCTTTGACGTGAAGGCGGGTCGAAATTCTGCGCCAACACTTGCGCCCGTTCAAGAAGTCTAAAAGACATCCCTCTTCCTTTTTTCTTTTCCAAGAATTTCTTTAATCCTTTTTCCTTTAGACAAAAAATCAATAAATTTTAGGAAATTCATATCTCCTCAATCGTTCGTCCAATTGATTCCGTTCAACCTCCAAAATTTCTCAAAACTCGAGATCTACTCATTGGCACACTTAGTGGTCATAAATAGGATCTTTTCTTTGGCCTTTTGTTGAGTTGTCTCATTTCGTGTGTAGCTTCGGATCTCAAGGAGTCCCAATGCATGGAGTACGGGGAAGAAGCTCAAGATCTCGAGCAAGGCAAGTCACGTTTGAACAATTGAACCCATAATTTCAAATTAAGTAAAACTTTTCCTAAAACATGCATCTCTAGGTTATACTTACAATGTTGGCCGCGGTTTGCAATATAGTTACCAGATCCTATCTATAATTGTTGCATTTGGCTTCCTTGAAATTTGAATTACCTGTAACTCCCTTATCGTCTGTTATGTTAGGTCTCAGTATTCGTGCCTTCGGGCATGAGTACCGATGGCCCTCCGAAATTTAAAATGATCAACTGGGTAAAACTTGGGTTTACAAAATCCTTAAAAAACCTGACACCTGAGTTGGTGCCTTGAAAATAAAATGAGTTTCCAAAACTCGCGGTGTGGGAGACATGTTGGTGTTACAGTTTTCTCGTTCTCGCCCTTAAGGACCGATTCCTTCGGAATTTCATCCAAACATAACAAGTGCGACCACATGGGTAAAGTGGGACACCCCTGGCTGAGTAATTAGCTAGGCCAGGAAAATCTTGATGCCAAAGGACAAGTGGATTTGCCGGGGTGGTGTCGGGGAGGACCCCTGGGCTTCTTGGCACAGTATGGTCTAGGACCTAACCTGGTGTTGGTCCACGGGACCTCTCTCGTTGGCATAAGGTGATCCTGAGTCGGCTTTTGAAATGCCTTATCGTGAAAGCCTCAAAGTCGCTAGATGTGGCTGTTCTGCACGGGCTGGATGATCCGGGTTAGTAACGTCGTGTGGGTAAAGTGTACCCCCTCTGCAGAGGTTAACAAACTGTTTGAACAGTCGTGCCCACGGTTATGGGTGAATGTGAGGTGATTCCTTAGCGTAGTTTTATTTGACTACCACTTTGTGAACTGCTGTTGGTGTAAGGGAATGCTTTCATGGCTTGACTTATGGTTGTCGGGAACAGCTGGACTTGGGAAGTCCTCGTATTTATTAGCAGAGAGCCATTCAAGTAGATGCAATCAATGAATACATTTCACAAACTTTGATCGGATAAGATGCACTCTCTCATCTGCGCTGTTGAGAAGCACTCACTTAGTTGATTCTAAAAGTTTTAAATTAAAATTGAACGAGAAAATAACCAACCTTCCTTTGAAGCTTGCATTAACCACTTAATTTCCATGGCTTGCTGAGTACTTCCGTACTCACCCTTGCTTTATATAAATAACCCCTCTCAGATCTCGAAGAAGAGGAGATGGATCCAGCTGATGAGGAGTTCTTCCAGGAGCAAGCAAGTTTCGAGCTGTAGTAGGGTTTCGGCTTAGTTCCCAAGTCTTGCTTGTGGCTTTGGGCTAGTCTCCGCTTCTGCCTTTTTGTAATGCAGTTGCGAACTCAGGGTCTGTCCGCAGTTCCAACGATGGTTATATCTCTACTCATAATAATGAGACCTCTGTGACTGTAATATTTAATCTTTCTGTTGTACCAGCACTGTTTCCTGGGACTGGTATAGATTCACAGGTTAATTTGGATCGCCTTACTCTGGTTCTCGCTGGGGGATAGTTTGGGGCGTGATATGCTCTTATAGAAATTTGAACTCAGGATCTTGGGATGCTACTCAGGTCACTGTAACCACTAGACAACATGTCCTACATCCTCAGACAGTTATCACAAATCATTCAATACAAAATAATGTTAAAGAAAAGAATATAAGAAAAACCCAATTTACCATTAGTAAATAATAACCTCATGGGTATCACGCCCCAATCTGGCCCCGGGCGGAGACCAGGATAGAGCGGTCCAGATTGACCTGTATGCCTGTACCAGTCCCAGGAAATAGCGCTGGTACAACAGGAAGACAGAATACCACAACAGCAGCGGTCTCTTTATTTAAGAGTAGGATTACAACCAAGGTTGGAACTGCGGACAGAACCCGAGTTCACAACAGCATTACAAAAAGGCGGAAGCGGAAAGCGGCGACTGGCCCTAAGCCACAAGCAAAGCCTTGGGGAAGGCCGAAACCCTACTACTGCTCGAAGTCTGCTTGCTCCTGGAAGAACTCTTCGTCGCAGGGTCCACCTCTTCATCTTCGAGAACTGGGGGGGGTTTAATTATATAGAGCAAGGGTGAGTACAGGAGTACTCAGCAAGTCAGGGGAATTAAGTGTTTAATGCAAGCTTCAAGGGAAAGCCAGTTATTTTTCACAATTGGTTTTAGTTTAAGACTTTAGAAACATCTAAGTGAGTGCTTCTCAACGGCACGGATGAGAAAGTGCGTCTCATCCGGCCGGAGCAGTGAAATGTATCGATTGATTCTTGTCGGCACGAGAGGCTCCCTGCCAATCGTTCACCGACCCGGCTGCACCAACAGCCACAACTCACGCACCTCGGTACGAGAGGCTCCCTGCCAATCGTCACCGACTCCGGCTGCTTCAACAGCCACAAGTCAACACATCGGTACGAGAGGCTCCCTGCCAATCGTCACCGACTCCGGCTGCTTTCACAGCCTTAAACCAAGCACAGAACGGAAAACCTCACACCAACAGCAGTTCACAAGGTGTTCA